>JAZHYW010034120.1:0-68960 GCA_037355805.1 Ixodes ricinus | reverse complement strand
AATCGAATCCAAGCGTCAACGAGGCCACCACTGCTCCCCTGAGGTTTCCTACTATTTCAGACTCCCCCCCAAATCTAATATCGCGTCGTTCTGCGGCGCGGGTTGACAACTGCATACCGTCAAAGGGAGTCGGGTTCAATGATTCCAACAAGGACCTATTGGCTGTATTACCCGAAAAAAAAAGTCACAACGCACTAAAAGAAAAAAAAGGCGGGGACTTTTTCTTTATGTTGTGTATGTGTGGAGAACTAATTGACAGCCGATCTCGACTAACAGTAAAAAAGATCCCAAAGGAGAAAAAAAAACAAAGAAACGCAGAATACGGCTATAGTCACTGGCAACTTGAAATGCGCAGAGCCTGGCTTACTATCTTCACACCTCTTGCTTCGTGATTGGTTCTAGGATGAACTTATCGTTTTTGTGGCAATCTCACTGGCTGCTAAGATGCTCGGGACTCGCCATTCTCTGCGTTTTTTTCAAGCTGTCAGCGACCCATGAGACCCGAAAAATACGGTGCGCAGGCTTCGACCAATAAGGTAGCTTTTAGGGAGACCGGTTTTCCACATCCGATGCGGTAGGAGTGGCCACTCATTTACGAACTGCACATGCGCTACCACGGTCGCGCATCGCGCAGTTCGTGCCTGGAGGGGCCACATCACCATCGTTGGGATGTGCAAAGACGGTTCCCTTAAGCTCTCGATTGGCTGCGTTTCCTGAATACGGCAGTAGTACGCATCCCGATTCAGGAGGAAACCAATCACACGCGTTCAGTCCCTCTTCATCTTCCTCCTCGACCACCCAATCCCCGGCGTCTGTATTTTGATTCAATGCACTACCGTCGCGTCCATGTGTACGCACCCCGGCAATTGAGGAAATGGAGACGCTATGCTCAGCCTGTACCTGCGCACATAACTTTTCTTTGTCGTGTGTAATAGTTTCCTTAGCTCCGTCATTCGCTGTGATCCTTCATCGTGATTGGCTGTCTTCGTGTGCCGCTACGAAAGGAAAATTATAGAAGCTTTTTTTATAGCCTGCGCGTTCCTGATACCAATCAGGATGATCCCAAGCCACATGTACGTGGACTCCCAATCTCAACAGGCTGTGTCACTACCTGGCTTTATTCAACACCTGTTTGGTTCGCTTGGTTCACGTCGCGTGCGGTAGCACGATTGCTTGGTGACGCTGGCGTCCACGACTTTGCCACCGAGTGCAGCTTGCACCTGCAAAAAGTACGGCTACGGTGTAGAATAAAATTTTCCCGGCGCACAGATTGGTCCAGCGCTTCTTTCGGTATAATGAAATATATATTAAAAAACAAAACATGATGTCGTAGGGGAAACCATGAGGAAAAACAACGTATGAAAAGAAAAAAACAGCGGCGTAATGAACTAAGTTTGCAAAGAGCGTCTGGACTGACTCAGTTCTTTTTCTTTTTCTGCTAAGAAGCATTCTAAGCGCCCGCTCTCCGAGCGTAACTGGCTGCCTCGACTCGACAAATACCTTCATTAGGGGAAGTCTTCCACTCATCCTCTAGACGCACTTTGCTCCATGTGAAAACGAGCGAATATTTTGTTTGTACGAGTAAATGCAAAAAAGCGATTTGAAACACAAAATGGGTTGGCTCCTCAAATGACCCTTTGCATTTCGACGCCTTCTAAGATGCAAATATAAAATAATGACAGTCTTTGGTGAACGTTTCTGAAGCTTTCCAGGAAAAATGTAAGGGTGTGGGTGCCGTAAGTGAAAAGGGCGATTTCACGTAATGGGTTTTCAGTATATGCCATAGGCGTTACGCCATTATGTTCTCAATGTACAAGCCATGTGCACCTTTGTGTAAGATTTAATCAGCAGTGAAGATCGGTGGGACGGGACGTGCTTGAATGCTTCGATACATATTACTGGTGCGCCAGACAAACTTTCCTGTATAAAGATTAGTTTTCGTCGAGCAATCATAAAAGCTCGAAAAAGGTCTTAACCGTCATGTTCCACTTCCACGTACATAATGTTTAACAAGTTAAAGCTAACTTACGGGTCTAGGAATAGACATTTAAACATGTTAGCACATGGAAGGCCTCTGCGCTTTTGTCTCACGCTATCGAATTTGCTGACTGTATACCTGACCATGATATACTTAAGACCCGAATAAGGATGTAAGAAGAAACACGCTGTGCACACTCACCGTAAAATTTGTAAAGCTGTAGGCATTCTTCTAAATAAGGCTCTCAATGCGTTTCCTGTTCGAGCGAAATGTTGGCTATAATGCTCTTTGGTTTGTGCGCACCGTGTTGATTGTCACTAGTGATGGGCCGAACTTTTGCCGAATCGAAAGTTCGGCGCCGAATCTTCAGGATTCGGCAAAAGCCGAACTTTGCCGAACTTTTCTAGAAATTCGGCAATGATTGGGCAAAAATACATTGTTACCAGACTTAACGTTGAAATTTTTTTCTTGCGAAAAAAGGTTTTATGTTTTTCTTAACTTAAATGAAACATGTATATGCATATTGACACAGTTATTACTAATATAGTGATGTTCTACAATATAATTGTATCGGTGTCGTTTTTGTGTGTTTACTGGCTATTTTGGTGACACCTTGCAGAAGTGGCGTGGTTGGGTTGGGTAGTTGGGCAGAAGCGAGGCGTGGCGCAGTCACGAATCACGCTACGAGAGTTTCGGTTTGGGGCATTATTGTCGCAAGCCTGCATGTGTGTGTACATTGTTAAAATGAGGGCAATAACGCTGCGTTCTTGCTTTCTCTGAGGACTCACCGTTCTGTGTGCGAAAACGAATGCAACCGGTTGCTGAGCCTTCACCAGAAGAGATAAACATATTATTGTAAATATGCATGTTTTTTTCGATTTGAGTCGCTTGACGTCAGCTATGCATGAAAGTGTGCACCCCATATTAGCAACGTCTCGTTTTTCACCTTTAAAATGCCAGCTTTTGGTGTTAGGACACACACGAACGTTCAGAAAGATAGGGAAAGTTAGGAACGTTGGATGTGCAACATACGAGCATTATAGTTCTGTGTTTAGTTTTATGGAGATACAGGAAAATCGCGAAATAACGCTAATTCTAAAAGCAATATTATTTTGTTTTGGCACACACTACGTCTGAGCCGAAAACAAATTGTTATATTTACGAGGGTGCTTTAAAGTAATTGTCGGCCAATGTTTCAACTAACTCGTTGCATCACTGGAAATGTCAAATGAAAATCACGTCATCCAGAATGTACCGCATCATTTGTTACTTGCGCAGTGGACTGCGTAAATTACTGGTCGATCTTCTACTCTTGAGGCAGGATATATTGAAGAGAACCACGCTCGCTCACAAACGCAGTTACCGTGTTGCCTGCTCACTCCACACCTCGCCGTAACCACTGGTTGCACTACGCTGCACCACCGTGCACTGGACGATAGTATCGCACGACTGCACGGCGTCCATTTGCAATCCACGGCCCCGTCGCGTTCTCGCGCGTGCGCAGACATTTGCCAAATTTTTGCCGAATCTTTGCCGAACTTTCTTTCAAAAGTTCGGCATTTGCCGAACTTTGCCGAATCTGAAGTTTGGCAGATTCGGTCCATCACTAATTGTCACCGAGGATGGGTTTTTTGACAAAACAAATAAAATAACAAAATTGTTTTTAACGCAAAAAAAATGAAAGCCGCTTACCACTCCCTGTAACGCCGAATTGGAGTGTAGCTCTTGAGGAGGATGAGGGAAGGGTACTGAGGGGAGGGTACACCCTCCTTTGTCCTACTCCCCTCACGGGGGTCACGTGACCTCGGGTTTTGGGGGGGGGCGTCACGTGATCTCGTGGGGTGGTCACGTGACATGGGGGTCACGTGACCTTATCCGGTTACGCCGACGGCGACGCCGACACCGACGGCGACGGCGACGGTGCCGCCGACGCCGCTCAAGCCGGAAACGGGTGCCTAAGAGCTGCGCTCTAAAACAAATATTTCGGAAAAGTTGTTTGGAAGAGTAAAGACCTTTTTATGAAACATAAATTTATGACACTGGATCCCCTGCAGAACTAACGCATTATGGGGTTATATAATGTTGCGTCAAAACGTAATATCACATTATTATTTACGTTTTGTCGGGTTTAGCGAAAGCACACCAGACTAAGGGTCGCGATGCGGGTTAGTTGGTTCATACTGACGAAACAAGCAACACACAATAAACGAGGGACTGGAGGAAGTGCACACTGAGGACAAGCGCTGCTGACCAGAGGAAGTGCACACCAGACGTATGCTACGTAACGTATGCCAAGAGTTGTCACTGTGTGACCCTAAGGCTCTGGTATTTAGACACTAGAAAAGTTCAACATTGGTCGGCCTTCAGGACCAAAAACACCCAAATTAGGCAGTAAGAACATCAAAAGCAGGTATTTAAAGGACGGCCTTTCTGCTTGGTTAAAAAAATAACGTTTGAGATATGGACCACATGTTAAAACACTTCAACTCCTTTACAAAAACGAAAGAATGATATACTAGTCTACTTAGCGTCGTTCAGGAGAAAGAAAAGGCCGCTGCAAGGGGTCTATTACAAAGAAGAAAAAAGAAAAGCTGTTCAATACTTCTGTTTACCACCGGTCAGAACTATTCTCTGCTGTGAAAGCAGGCCACGATGAACGGCTCTTTCGAGTTCTAAAACTTAAAACTTCATTAGTTTTCGTAAGTATAACTGAATTTTGAAAACAAACATTTTTCTGGCGTCACACAATATTAGGTGTACGAACTTGAAGCATGACATTTCACATGGACTTAGCTTTTCACACGGAAGGAGTTGGCCTTCTCTGTTTAGTATAATAGTTATTTCGGGAAAGCTGGAAGCCTTTATATTTTTTGATCAGTTGCTCCATCTTCTTGGGTGCAGTTGTTTGTTTCTTGTACGCGTTCAACAATATTTAGGGATTCATCAGGGAAATTTCAGTTGCTTCCAATTTCGTCATACTATTTGTCAACGTGCCGAAATATGCAAAATATATGCAAGGTCCCTTTCTACGTTCACCTTAATGGATATATCTTGTGTTACAGCCACAAACACAGCGTCGCCTGTATAGTTGCTCAAAGACTGATTTCAGGAGGTTGAATTGCTGAGTAGAGAACACCGAGTGAGAACAGGCGCAGGTGGTAAAGAAATATTAAGTGCAGCCTTTTGAAAAACAGCCATTTTCGATGGGGCTTTGGAGAAAACATTTTTGCTTTGGTGCATAAAAAACCGACTTGAGGAAATCCAGGCGAACCCATCCCGCAACGCGTTGCATGGTAGAAATTATACATATGAAGGAGCCATTTTGGGGGTTGGGGGTGTTATTTGTTTTGCACATATAGTGTGGTCCACTGATCTCAATGACAATTGCTGGATCGCGTTTGCCCGCTCCGCGAATGCGGTCACTGGCGGCCATCTTTTTGGTAGACTTATATCACCTCTAGCCAGAATGCAGCTGCTGCAGCCACCTGGCAGCCACCATCATCCATCCATGGCAGACGGCGTTTTGGCAGTTTTGGTGGCAGGCTGCCATCAAAATAGCGTGGGTGATATTCCATGATTGATTGAGATTGTTTGACAAAACATGTTTTAAAACCCGGCGTGAACGGTAGCCCGGTCTTTGAGGACCCGGTGAAAGTTTCACGAAATCGCGCAGCACCGGGAAAAACAGCACTGTAGCGCATCGAAAGTCGCATCGAAAGCAGACGCCGGTACGTAGTCTGCTTTCGATGCCGAGCTCACGCTACTTTCCTCCGGTGCTGCGCTTTCGTAGAACTTTCGCCGGGTCCTCAAAGTTGAGGCTTCGTCTACGCCGGGTTCAAGATCTGCTTCGTCGAACAGCTTCAATCAAGCACGAAATATCACCCACGGTACAGTGTACTAGATCTACGGCTGTTTTATGACAGCCGTGCCGCCATTGCGCTGCTCCGCCATATTACTATGATGGCTAGAGATGATATAAGTCTACCAAAAGATGGCCGACGGTGGCCGCATTCCGGTCCCATAGGTAGAGCTGGTCAAACGCGATCCAGCAATTGTCATTGAGATCGGTGGTGTGGTCCATCCGTGACAAACAACAAAACCTTTTCATACGGAATATTTGCGAACTACGAATGCTCCAGGAACATACTGAAAATCTGGGCTATAGTTGAGTGGTCTTCAAGACGTCTGCACTCAGACAAGATTGAGCTTCTGACCTCTTCGGCTTTCATTGTTGCAACAAATCATTTGGCCACGTACCGGCCGCTTGCATACATGCTATCATCGATGAACATCCAAACGCCATTTTCTTCGACCTCGTCTTTGATTTTGATGGGAGTCTCCTTCTTGTACTCTTTCACGTTTCTTTTCCGGAAAGTTGACTAAACGGGACATCGTTGCTTAATGTATTTCTTTGCGAATGTCCAAAGGCCGTCGTGTGTTTGATTCCATGCCTGCTGACAAATTATTTTGCGGTGGTCCTTGGAAAATTGGGATCCCTTCATTTCTGAGCCTTCGCGAAACGTCGTTGAGTGGTGGCGTTGCAACTTTTTCCGTTTCATGCTCTAAGTCTGATTGCCGTATTCGACGTTCTGAGAGGCGGGGCATTGTTTCTCGCTGGACGTCATCATTTCGCCTGCTTTACAAAAACGTCGGTTGAGAACACATCTTCAAACTCTGCAATCTATCGCTTGCACCGAACCCCACTTTTTCTTTCAGCCTATTAGCATACACTCCAGTGAACCGCAAAGGAGATAACTCAGTAGATTTTGAAATGTCCCGTCTTGAGCAGCCCTGATGCCCAATTAAAATATTAAAACGACTACAAAGTTATTCGCATATATTCACAAGACTTTCTTTCATGCAGTTCTCTAAACACAGCGGCATTTATGTGTATCGGAATTCGATCCAACATCTTATTTCATTCTATTGCAGTAGACGACTGCAAATTTTTACGTCTTGGACTGTTAAGAAACGGTGGGCATCTCAGAGGATGTAGAAGTAATCCAATTATGCACTTTCAGCGAAAAAAAGACGTTCCCCCATTTTGCCAGAGAGGCAGAGTGCATCGCATGATGACTCCACGCAGTAGTTTTTGAGGGTTGCTGAGTATCGAGACAACAGTAAATCAATAAAAACCGTGAATTAATTAACTTCAAGTTGAGGCGAATAGTAACTCCAAATTGACTAGAACATATAACCAAAGCATTGGTGAAACGTATCAAAGTTTATTTTGGTTTATAATATATGTTGGTTTTACAAGGCTGGAATTGTATTCAGCTGAACAGAGCGTACGTCAGTTGGAGATATGATGATCACGAATCAGGGGGCTATGTTCAACAAATGTGTCGTTTCTCCGAAAAACGGAAGCGGAAGTGAAGTGACGATATCGGGTTTTATTGTCTAGAGGTTCAGAATGTCGACAGAGGGAACTTCAGTCATTTGAGCCTTTAACCAATCAAACGCGATATCGTGACTTCCGTCACTTCCGTTTCTTTTAAGAGAAACGAAACATTTGTCGAACACAGCCCCCCTGATCTCACAACCGTTGCCGTCATGAATGAATTTATTTCGTGTCGGCCTTAACAATAAAAAAAAATCGAAGTAAAAAAATTGCAACTCATGTCTTTTACAACGGCGTCGTTGCGTAACCGACGTAGTTCGGATAGAGTTTCCCCACAAACTCTTTCATCCGTTTAAAACGAGTTGAGGGGAAGGAGGACGTGAGAAGCAAGACGTGAATGTTTCAGTATGCGGAAGCTTCAATTATGTTCATCGGCAGCGCGAAAACGGGCGGCGCAAGACAGCGTGATAAGGGAAATTCAAGGAGTGATAAATTACCCCGCTTAACCCTGCGGCCATAAATTGGTGCTATCAAACGACGCGAAAGGGCGTGGAAACATCGTCGGCGACGCAAACTCGGGACTCCGAGTTGGGGAAGCGCCGAACATCGCGGCAAGGGCTCTCCTTGCGATGGCGTTCGGTTTGAAGTGAAACTTTAATGTAGTGGATAACTGAATAAGCGTACTTAAATTATGCTTTTCTCATTTTCGACACAACCATTCTTATGTGGGTGCTTGTTACTGGTTCATTGATTGTACTCTCTAAATATAAGCTCGTTTTATTAAATAGGGAGCTCGCTGAACACCGTGTCTGATGCCAGTGTACCAGGATCGCGGCGCGCTTGTTAGGAAGTCGGGGAAGAGGGCATGAAGGCAAGCGGCAGCCTGGTACGTGATCAATGTGCGCACATCGGCCTATCCATATGCAAATGGAACTTTTGTTTCTTAAATGTAGCTTTGGGTAGTTAGAGGCGATGTCTCTGTCTAATTTGCATTCGTTGTTAGGCCCCTGGAATTTAGAGACGTGCATATAATTGTGCGAAATTTACATAGCATGACCGAGTATTACTATACTCACTGTAATTTCACGTTTTATTTGCATACGCCGTTATTCGAGCCTGCGTATGATGCATAACAGGACAAATATTTTGGAAGATTTTAGAGCATGCTTTATTGCACACATTTCATTTCATTTCATTTTATTCACCTTAAGGGCGTCCGAAGGACACATTGCATGAAAAGGAGATTTAAAACAAATGACAGAGGTTAAAAAAACAAAACGGGATAGCAAAACACGGAAAAGTGAAATGTAATCGCGGATGCACCCAATGTCGTGAATCAAAACGAAATAAAGAAAGATTAAAACACGAACAGAGTACACAAGCTGTTATACAAAAACAAAATCAAGGTGAGTAATCATACAATGATGAACACTGGTCTCTAAATTAAATAGGATTGCTGTCGGTAACAATATGATTACGTAATGCATTCGAGTCTCTGATGCAAAGTTCTAAAGGGAGAAAAGGCGATGTAAAACTGGCGAGGCTGCAATAAACTAATTTAGAGGGCGAATCGCTGTAATAGATGCTATGAAAAAGCACAGCCGAGTTATTTTACGTCTTTGTTATAGAAAAGAGAGACTATTGCTAGTTTTCAAGGCCGAGACACTAGTTTCCGATGAGTAGTTGCATATAAATCTCGCTGCTTTGTTTTGGACAGATTCTAATCTTTGTGAAGGTAAGTTTGGTGGGGTTTCCAAATGGTGCAAGCATATTCTAATTTGGGAAGGACTATTTTCTGTATGCGAGTAGTTTTGTTTCGAGGTGGAGCAAGATATAATGTTCGTAGCAAGAAGCCAAGCATGTTCAAGGCACTGCTTGTAATGTGTTCAATGTGCTCGTTCCATCATAGAGTGTCTGTAAAATATATTCTCAAGTACTTATACGATGCTACATGTCTTAGGTGTTGTGATTAGTAATGAATATTGTGATTGACATCACATTGCGATGCGATGATCGGACTACAAGGAGGTCTAGTTAAGGACACAATTTCCACATTTGATTATTCTGTTTCTGCAATTTTTATGCTTTCACAAACGTCGTTTCTTAATTTCTCAGACTTTCCTTTGATGTGGTACAACCCAGGAATTTCCACAATTGAGCTTAAAGTGGGCTTTTCATAGACACGGACAGATCAAGAGATGCAGCGCTTGGCGAGAGTCTCTTTTTTGTTTCGCAGCCAATGAGGTTGCAGCATAAGAATTCGAAGAACCAATCATGAAGCGGGAACATAATAAGCCACACCTGGCGTTTTTGAATTTGCCATAAGTATTAGCACGTGCGGGTCCAAAAGCATAGCTGTGATTAATTGACTGTTTATTGAAACAACACAGACTATTTATACACCCAATCCTGCTTTTCATGCAGGAATTCCAAATTCTTTATCTGTTAAATGAACAGTTGGGCACATATGCATCTGTTACCCCCTTGCTGTAGTGGCGAAGCGCGGGAAGCTCGGATTACGGATTGGCTTATGACGATGTTATGTTGGCTAATAGATTTCGCCCTGCGCTTCACTTCACGGTTGCCACAAAGCATCCAGGTTTCGTTAGAAACCAAACATATTTAAAATTAGTGTGCGCAACTTTCTATTCCGGTTTTCTGTTAAATTTTGCTGTCCCGGCAGAAAACAGAAAATTAGTGTTTCGCCGTGTTATAATTGTTGATTGACGCAAACATATTCCGCGTGTCTGAGGCGACTTCGCGACCCCAATTGCAATGAAATTCACCTAAATGGCATTTTGAGTTGTCGTCTGGCAGGTCTCATCTTGAATGTCATTTCGAAATCTGAATGTCATTTGGCATTTTAGGTGCCGTCTGACAGTGGTATAAGACACAAAACACACGAGTGCTATGAAAGCGTTTATTGTTGCCACCAGTCACACTTTTTGTGACCTCGAGCAACAATGCTCTCCAAAGTCTTGTTGGATGTCTTGCCTCATTTCAAAGTGAAGGTGTACACCGCCCCATTTCAATTGGGGCAGTCCGAAATGCCTGAAAATATTGCATTTTGTGCTTGAAAAAAATGGAACAGCTCTCCGCCCTGGTGAAAACGCAAAGCTTCGTTGGTACAGCCGCAGTTTGATGCTGTTAGAATTGCAAAGCTATAAAAAAAATGTAATACAAATAAATAAACATCAAATAAAATCAGGGTATGTGAATATAATATATGAATATATTTCAGCCGGCAAATATCGCCAAACTCTGGTACAGGAAAATAGCAGAACACCGTAACTACACATACCAATTAAATTATAGAATATGTTTTTATATTACTCATCTATCAGCTCTGAACACATGTCGCACCTTGGTTGAAACGTCAGATAAAACAAGCAAAACATCAAGAGATCCCTCAGGAAACAAAAAAAAATATTATCGATTAAAACGGAAATGTAGACGCACGTGTGCCAAGCCTAGCATTTCTTGATGCCGTCCAAAACGCATGTAGCACGGGTCGGCCATACAACAGCTCAGTGTTCTTCAGCTAAATGCCAGGTGAGGCAACGACAGTGCCCATTGCCCCCCTTTACAGTGAGAGAAGTAATTATAATTTTGTGAACTGCGAGCTATCTAAGAGTTTAACCTCATACTTCCACATCTGGAAAGTGTAAGCAGGCACCTTCATTGTGAAGCTGACCATCCAGGGAGCGCTATTCTCACACCACAGTACAACCGTGGCTGAACGTTGGCGTATATTACCGAAAACGTGTCCTGATATTGTAAAAAAAAAAAAATCAACACGAGACGCACGAAAAGGGTGACAGGGATGTAGGCAACCTGAAGCTGTTCGAAGATTACATGAAAAGCAGCACAAAATGAAAGAAACATTCGTTTCTCCGAAAGATGATTCTCTAAGTGTTATATCTTTTGAGCAGCATGCCAGTTAATCTCACATTGTTTTCAGTCGATTTTTGTGTTGAACTTCATTCAGGGGAAAACAAAGCGTCTCCTCCTGTTGTGAGATTATGCAAAGTGTCGTAGTCGCTGTAACCGAGGAAGGCATTGTTAATTGTCTCGAGTCTTTTGAAGGGCGCGCACTCGACGATCGTTTCGTGTCCTCTTCGCGTCTTCGAAAGCAAAGAAGGAGGGAAGGGACAAAAAGAACATGCACGCACAGATCCGCTACACCAGCTCGCGTTCAATATGACAGGTTTTTTTTTCGTTGGAAGGAAACATTGTGACCTCGGAAGTTTGCCTAATATTGTTTGCACCGAGAATCCGGTTTTTTCTACGAGTGTGCTTCCCCCTTCGCCGTGGGCGAGAAAACTGACGAGTTACGAGTTGGGGACAAGCAAGCCACGAAAAAAAAGAAATGTTTGAATTTAGGTTTTAGGTGACGTGAAGAAACGTTTACCGCCAGTTGAAGTGTAATTCCAATAAAACTTACGCTGAAAAAAAAAAAAAAACACCTTTCGATTGGTTTTAAAATTAATGTTATGGTGGTTGTTGGTGTTCTATACTGTTTTTTTTCCGGAGAATGAACACGAAAATTTAACGGATCACAGGTATTCCCTTATGTAAATAAGCATGGAAATTACTTTAAAATGACTTTGAAAAATATGTATTTATCCCCTTACAAAATAATGATATATATATATAAGGGATTACAAGTAATTTTTGTTGCTTGTAACGGTTTACTTACAAGCCTGCCTACTACACAATCATTTCAAGTAAGTTTTTCTAGGCACTTCAACAGTCATTATCCGCCTCTCATAACGGTCAACAGATGCGCAAGCAGCCTGCCCAGCCTGATTGTGACGATCTCGCATGCGATAGGTTTGCACGCTCGCATTTTTTATCACTCTCCTGATGCCGCCGGGCGAAGCAGACTAAAGCTCCTTAAACCAGAGACTGTACAAGAAGGTTCCACAACTCCAAATTGACAATTCCATGCCCCCGTAACCAGAAGAGCTCAGAGGGGAAGCCAGGAAGGCCAATAAGGCTCGGCTGGCTGGACTGCTGCCCTGCTACGGCTCTCCCTCCCCTCTGGGTACTCCAAATGGGAACGGGTCTGCCTTCGCAGGTTACAAGCACAATCGGCCATCACTCCTGTTTGGCTAGCTATATTCCACAGGCTCACCTTCCCAGGGAACGCGGGCCCTCGTCCACTGCGCGCACAGTGTCGAGTGCCGGCCACATGCTACCACTTAGTCTTGGACTGTTCAAGATTCTTTGTTAATCGAAGTTCTCATCTTGGTGCCGTGTCCCCGGAGTACCTCGAAGTAACACCGAGTAAACGAGCCCCCATCCCACTAAACCTCCCGACCACCGCAAGCAGATCCTTGACTCTCTACTTTTGTACGTGCGAAAGGCCGATCTTCTTCAGTACATCTAGTCACTAATCATTTCCCCATTCCATTTCCTCCCCCGAACCCTCCCCCTCTTTCTCCCTTCCCCTCCATCTCTGTTGACTTCAGTCAATCGAACCGGAGTGTGCCCCTTTTCAATGTACTTTTAAATGTAAATTAACAACGCTTTATCGTCATCATCAAGTGTCTATAACTCCCCCTCCCCCCCAAAAAAAAAAATAAAAAAGAGATTGCCGTTTTTACTGAGATTAAATTTCAGTTGGGTGAGCTGCTACTTAGGCAAATTGAATAACGGAGATGCAGACAACTATCTCTTTAAAATAAATGAGTGAGATTGGCAATGCCCGACTATCATTATTGTTCGCTGAAAAATATGACTTGTTTCGTCTTATCTTACTCCTATTTATTTTATTTTTATGTATACCTGTTACGCATTATGCAGCGGGGCATACATCTGTAGAATCATAAAAATACACAACATAAACAAGCAACAAGCGAGCGAATCAGCAATGAGCACGTAAAACAAACAAACAAATGAATGTACAATTAAATAAATTATTTACTAGGTGATTCATTCATTATTCAATTCAAGCTTTATTTTTCCAGATATACACTGGAGGGACCTCCAGACAAAAAGCTGCTATATAAGCAGCTTGACGGGGTCTGGGGTCCCGTAGTAAATGACAGCAGCAACGTCACGAAAGTATCACAATACAGTCTGTAAAGTGTGATATAACAAATTAATACAATTTTCACGCCACAACGTCAAACCAACATGCAAATTAAATATAAAAAAATCATTTTTTATGGTTTTAAGCAAAGTAAGCACGAAGTTTATTTTTAGGAACAGTGAAAACATTGCTACTATGAAGATGCCATTTATTTAAGAATGTTGGAATGTTGTAGTGGAGTGATTGAAGATTATAGTTCGTACGACTTCGAGGGACCAACCATTTCTCTGGAAAACGTGTATTGATAGTGCTTTCATTTAAAGTTAGTTCGGAAGTGCGATATAAAAAATTCACAAACGTAGAAGATGAGAAGCGGATTGAATGAAGTAGGCGGAACTCATAAAAGTGTTCTACACGAATTACTTTATATTTATGAAATAAGGATTCAGTATGATAGTTATACGGAACATCCGCAATAAAACGCAATATCTTTTTTTGAAGTAATAAAATGCTATTAAGGTTTGTCTTTGTAGTTGTTCCCCATACCAAGTGACAGTAATTCAAATGGGAATTGAATAAGGCGTAGTATATTTTTAGCTTAATGTTTACCGGCAAAAAATTTCGGCACCTAGCAACTGCCCCCACTACTTGAGAGAGTTTTTTCGTTAAATATTCAATGTGGTAATTCCATATCATATGTTCAGAGAAGTACACGCCAAGAGTTTTGTGTTGATGTACTATTTCAATTGACGCGTTTCCAATCACTAGGGAATTTGTAATATTTACTAATTTGTTAACGGGTCTGAATAGAATTGCTTTTGACTTTAATGTGTTAATTTTTAATCCATTGACATCCGACCAAAAGAAAATTTTTCTAAAACAAAATTTGCCCTTCTTATAAGCTCATCAACATCATTACCGGAAAAAAGAAGACTCGTGTCATCTGCATAAATGATAAATTGAGCTTGATCAGTAATGTTTACTACATCGTTTATATAAGCATTAAATAATAAAGGTCCCAGGATACTGCCCTGTGGTACGCCACAAACAATGTTCAAGAACGGTGAGCGCTGGCCGTCAATAGTCACACTTTGCTGGCGATTCTCTAGGTATGATTTAAGCAATTCGAACGATATGCCGCGAACCCCATATTTATAAAGCTTTGAAAGTAGCGTTGTATGATTGACGTCAATAGACGTCCTTTCTCATAGACCACCACCGTCAAAGTATCGCTCGAAATCTACTTAATCACTCGGGGCCCTCTGACCTTTTGCGCTAGTCATCCAGTTCTCTTGGCTGCTTCAAATAAATGAATGACCTTCTAAAGTTAATCGTGATCTCAAGCAGTCGCCGAATTTTGCGTTATTTATTTCAGCTGCCACGTTGACACTGTTGTTCCGGAACGGAGCTTAGCGGATTATGGAACACGAGAGGGAATCGCTGGCGAGAACAGCAAACAATTGTAAAAGAAACAGCACCCCCGACTTCATTCTTTCCACATTTCGGACACCGGGGCAACAAAGGCGTTCCTCCAGACGGATCGACCGCCTCACTCACCGTCGTCTTCCACCGCCGAAGCGAGATCGACGCGGGAATCGATCGGCGGCTGCGGTTAATTGCCGCCTGGGCTACGCGAGTCCTCCCCACCGACACGCCCTCTGCAAGCCACGACAGGGCAGATGTCAAGCCGCGGATACTCTGCGAATGCATCATACAAAAGGCAGTCAGCAGACGTTGCCTTAGGGGTGTTTATTTCTTGTAGGATAGCTCCTGTTGCAATGAGCATACAGATACTGTGCAGGCATGTTCCAAGCACACCTATGTATGAAGGAAACATGCTGCAAACATGTGTGAGGGGTTTTCCCAGATAATGCTGCCACCATGTCTACAGCGAGCACCATGTATTTTATATGATGTATTCGAAGTGTAAGTGCGGCTTCCGGAGCTGTTTTTGTCTTCCGCCACTACATGGGAGGTCCGAAATGCTTAAGGCCCGTTCACACACTTGCAACTTCTTAGGATCGGATAGGCTAAAAAAATGAAAGCCGTTTACAACTCCCTGTAACGCCGAATTGGAGCGCAGCTTCTTGAGGAGGAGGAGGGAAGGGTACTGAGGTGAGGGTATACCCCTCCTTTTCTCATCCTCCCCTCACGGGGGTCACGTGACCTCGGGGGTGGGTGGTCACGTGACGTGTGGGGGTCATATGACCTGGGGGTCGCGTGACCTGTGGGGGTCACGTGACCTAGGGGTCACGTGACCTAAGGGGGTCACGTGACCTATGGGGTCATGTGACCTGTGGTGGTCACGTGACCTGGGGGGTCACGAGACCTTACCGTTACGCCGACGGTGACGGCGACGCCGACGCCGCTCAAGCCGGCAACGGCCGCCTAAGAGCTGCGCTCTAAAACCGGTTTTTAGGTCTTTATGACGGCTTACAGACAGGATCCACTACGCAGCGCAGACAGTCGTAAGCCGTCGAAAGAGGCTTAAGAACGGGTCTTGTCTCATTCGGGTCGTAGTCAAATGCAAGCGGCTGAATGGGACTTTACAGGTTCTAATCAACGCACCCGGTCTTGTATGGGGGCATGCACCGTTTCACTATGTATGCAGCCCAGTTTACGAGGGCAAATTGGGCACTCCTGCCTCCTCCAGGAGCTGCTACCGTTCTCCCAGCGTAAATCGCCGCGCGCGGCCACTTTTGAGTCAGCGTAGGAGAGCGGTAGAGCTCCGCCGCCACTCACGCTGCTACCGCGCTTTCCGCCAATGTGGTAGCCCAGTCCGGCGTGCCGACCTTGCAACACTCACCGGTGTATCACTGCAGTCAAGCTGCGACTGCCGAGGTCGCTTCCCGAAGAGTACGTGCGACGCCGCCGCGAGAGGCGTGCGTATCGGCACTGAGTTAGATCTGCAGGGTTCCCTGCGGAAACTATCTGTACTCTTATACTATGTAACTGAAAGTGTGAGATATGAGATGTGCACCGATAGATGATTTTCTCTGAATCCATATATTAGAGAATATACTTCAAAAAAAAACGAGCGCGCTGCTTTACTTATTTTCACCCCCATTTACGTAGATATAGAGAAACATAAAAAACCGCGACGAAATGCTAATGCGGCCATAGAGTGAATAATACCGCGTGCATGATCGAAAAGATACGCTTCTCCATTCATCTAGAAAATTCGCGTACAGTCTTACCCCGATCGTAAAAAATAAGGACGCCAGAATAGCATTGTCTAGTCAGTCTCGCCTAGCTCTTTCCCGAACATTCTTGGTCGAATATTCGGGACGAGGACATAGTAGATAAAGTGCCGAGCGCCGCAGTGCCGATTCTTTCACTGATTCTCTCTCGCGATAGCCAGCTGTTACGCCGACGGCTCGCTGCTGCCTTCTTGATGTGTGCTCTTCTTTTTCGTTTCTAGCATCAAGTTCACCCCTCCCCCCATTCCCCTAAATCTTTATTTGATATAGTTGTCTCCTGCCTCATCTTCTGTTATTCGTGACATTTCTGGTGGAGGTGCTGGGTACCGCAGCCCATGAAGCGTACCCCTCCAGAGGCCTCGCAGCGCAAGCCCAGCCCCCGGCTCAAGTAGACCATCCGTGGACAAAACCAAGACCTGAGGACGCCGCCGCATTAGAGATCAACCCCCGGAATGCTGACTTCTAACGGACCTTTAGAGGAAGAAGTACACGAAACCAACTATGACCTCCCGGGGCCTGCAAACTGAGATTCCCGCCGCGGCCTCTCCCGTCGTTTACCTGCCCGTCGCCCTTCGTACGCCGACGCCCTTCCACGGCGAGATCCACGAGGACGTCGAAGACTGAATCTAACACTACGAGCGCGTGGCACGCCAAAGGGATGGACAGCCAAGCAGCAGCTGCATAACCTCTACTTTTCGCAGGAGGGTACAGCGAGGCACAGGTTCGAGAACCACGAGGCTTTGCTCACGTCGTGGGACATCTTCGTGACCGAGTTGAAGCGGACCTCTATGAGCCAACACCGACGGCAGCGGACGGAGGATCTGCTTCAAACGCGGATTCAGGCCCCCAACGAAAGCGTAACCAGCTTCGTTGAAGATGCGCAACACATACGTGCACGCACCGACCCTGGAGCCACCGACAGGAAAAGGTGGCGCTTTCTGCATGAAAGGCGTGAAATGTAAAATCTTCAGCGGACGTATTGCAACCGCCCGACGACCGTTGAAGAATTGGTGACCGAACCAACCAACATTGAGGGAGCGCTGTCGGCCAGAGCCGGTCATTATCAAAGACTCGCTAGTGTATCGACTGTTACCGCCTTTTAACATCTCGATTTGACGTCGACGGTGTCGGTATCAAAAACCTGCCCCAGATCATCCGCGGCGTCTTCCGGGAAAAGCATAGGCTTCTTCCGACCCCAACTGCCCGGCTTCAGCTCTCGATTGCCGAGGTGGTTCGAGAAGAAGTACAGAGAGTCTTAACCGAACGCTCTTGTCGACGCGCCAGTTCCCGCGAAACTGACGCTGAGCTACGCCACAATTGCCCGACGACCACCTCTTCTTCGCTCACCCGATACGACGCCACGACGACTGAACGTCCTCTGGGCATAGGGTGCTCTGGGCGATCGGCCGTCCGCCCAGAGCACCTTCGCGATGGAAGACTGATGACTGGAGAACGGCCGACCGACGCCCGGCTCTGCACCATTGCTGGAAGCCGACCATGTTTATCGAGGATGCCCGCACCGCCACCTGGGCCTGCGGGAATTTACACGCAGTGACTACCACGACTTGGGAGCGACCTCGAGACATCAGACTTTCGCCGCTCGACATCTCCTGTGCTGTTTCCCGCCGAGGATATCGAGGATATCGCGACGCCCTGCATCGCCTCTTTGCAGGGTCCCGCCGCATGAGCATGTCACCCCTGCCTCGCCGGAGAAACTAAGTGCGGTAACCCTGGAGGTGGACTTGCCGAAGACGACCGTCGGAAAGATCCTCCAAGAACGTCGGAGGGCCCCCACTCTAGCGGCGACAAGCATCGGAACGACGATTCCGCTAACGGTGCCCAACAACCTCAATTCTTTCATCGACGGCCACGAAGCGTCGGCGCTCGTGGACACCGGAGCTGGATTACTCCGTTTTGAGTAGAAGCTTCGCTCGCCGCCTCGTAAAATGCACGATGCCCTGGGACGGCCGCAGATACGCACCGCCGGAGGACACATCATCACGCCTGTTGGGAGGTGCACTGTTGACGTCGAAATTCACGGGGAGACCTGTCCAGTCAAGTTCGTCGTCCTTCAGGACTGTGCGAGTGACGTCATTCTCGCATGGACTTCCTGATGTGAGCACGGCGCTCGTCTCTTTATATATTAATGCGAATAGCATTCTTTGATACTTCACGCATTTTCGTCTATGTATCTATCTATCTATCTATATATCTATCTCGGCTATCTAACCTCTTACGCCGCGGGTCGATAAATAAATAAAAGACCGGCGCCGGCTGGGATTCGAACCGCTGACCCCTTGATCAGCAGGCAGACGCGCTAACCACAGAGCTATGAAGGCAGTCACTCACCGCACTCTAAACATTTGTTTATATCTTTGCCATAGACGCGCTTGCAGCGCTGTCACAGCTACCGGTGCGCGCGCGTTCCAAGCACGAGGGCTAGCTCACCCTCTCCCGCGCTCACCCACTCCCTCTAGCTCACCCCTCTCCTGCGCTCGAGAGACCTCACTCAGCCTCACGAGGAGTGAATGAGCCTCGTGCATGGAACGCGCGCGCACCGGTAGCTGTGACAGCGCTGTAGGCGCGTCCTATGGTAAAGATATAAACAACCGTTTAGAGTACCGTTATTGAGACTAAGCTGGAGACGCCAGAAGTCTGGTCGGTACCATTTTGAGTGTTTGTGTGTATGGCGCGTGCTTTGCTCGCCTTCCTAAGTGACACAAACGCACGTGCTCGGCTGCGGAGATCGTGCGCGGGGCTGTGAAAGGTGTCAACAAATTTAGAATCGCCTCAAGAGTGGGCTGCGTATCTAGAGTGTGCCGGCCACCTGACGAACGCGCACAACTCCGCACCGTTTGATGCTATTCGCATTAACGTAGATAATCATTCCAAGGATGGGTTCTGCTGATTTTATGCTTGTCATCTCGAATATTCGACCAGAATGTTCGAGAAAGAGCTAGGCGCAACTGACTAGTCAAGGTCATTCTGGCGTCCTTATCGTTTACGCTCGGTATAAGAGTGTACGCGTACCTTCTGGATAAACGGAGAAGCGTATCTTCTCGATCATGCGCGTGGCATTACTGGATCTCGTCGTTCTTGCCGGTTTGGCACAGCTAAGTCAAGAGATCCTTTGTCTCAGCCACACCAGCCACCGTCGAACGACGGCGTACCATTCCGCAGGCGAACGGGCTGAAGTAACGGCTAAACAAGACCATCGCCGACACAATAGCCATGTACATACATCGACGTGGAGCACAAGGCGTGTGACGAGGTCTCACACGTCACGTTTGCCTACTACACGCAGTTCAAGAGACCAGCGGAGTTACACCTCTGCAGCTGGTACATGGTCGGAAGAGTAACTACCCTGGTGGACGCGATGCCGCCCCATGAGTAAGCTGACAATTGAGGCGACGACGCCTAGGTGGCTGCTCAACGAGTGCGAAGAAGTCCGTCAGCTCACCCGACTCCGGATTCAAGACCAGCAGCGTGTCGACGCTGGCCGCTACAACCTTCGTCATCGGGACGTTCACTTCCCAGCCCGGAGACAGGGTGTTGGTGTGGACACCCTTCGTCGTAGCGGCCTCAGCGAAAAACTGTTGAAACGGTACTTCAGACTGCGTACAAGGTACTTCGTCGCCTCGGGGAGCTCAACTATGAAGTGATGCCCGACGCAATGCAAACATCATCACGACTGCCGACCCCGACCCGGAGGTTTTTCAGGCCGTTCGACTCAAGCCGTTATACGCTCGGTAGCACTAAGGACTTTTCGTTTTCAGAGAACTTTCTGCCTACCATATTTACTTTGTTTTGTGCTGCATCTGGGCGATGCGCTTTAAAAGGGGAGGTTAATGCCAGTGCATGATCGAGAAGATACGCTCCTCCGTTCATCTCGAAGATTCGCGTACACTCTTACCCCGAGCGTAAACGATAATGGAGGCCAAAATGACACTTGTCTAGTTAAGTCCTTCGCCCTAGCTCTTTCCCGAACGTTCCAGGTCGAATATTCGAGATGACGAGCATAGTAGATAAAAAGCCGAGCTGCAATTTGCCGATTATTTCACTGATTCTCTCTAGCGATAGCCAGCTGTTACGACGACACACCGTCACTTGCTGCTGCTGCCGTCGACGCTCGCACCTGCCATCTTGACTTGTGTTCCTTTTTCGTTACTCTGGACAAGTTCGCCCCAATTAAATCTTAAGTTCATTCCTTCTTCTCCTGCCCCATCGTCTGTTATTCGGGACAATATACAAGGTAAAGAAAAAAGAGGACACGGCCATAGGTGGGGGGGGGGCCCAGCGGCCCCGCTGACAGTGACACCTAGTGCCCTAGCGGGCGGCATGAAACATAATTTGGTTCCGGTTCCGGTCAAGGTAGTTTTGTTTTCGGTTTGGGTGTTTCTTCTCCGGTACCCTCCTCCTCCTTCTCCTCTTCCTCCTCCTTTCCCTCTCTTTTCTTTACCTTCGCTATGCCTCGGAGTCTCCTCGGCTCCATCTGTGTTTTCTTTATTCTTCAAGTGTGGACGCGGTTTTATTTTAATTTTGTACAGTACAAACCGTGCAAGATGTACGAAACAAAATTTCAACTTACTTCCGCAAGACAGAAAAAAAGTGCATTTCTTGTTTTCTATTGAAAAACATTGAAGTTAAACCATCGCCACATTGGCTCTTGGCTGCTGATCACTTTGGGTTCAACAACGTAGGTGCTTTGAAAACGTTTTATTGGACGCGCGCGATATTCATATATACATGATTTACTTCAAAAAGCTCCGTGTGTTTTATAAGAAGAAATATACAATAATAAATGAATATGAAGAAGCTCAGCATATCGTGCAATTCGTAATAAATTTTTATTGGAACAAAGTTAACAAGAGACTTTTCACCAGGGAACATCGCTTTCCATCGCCGACTGGGGGCAGGGGAGTGAGTGAAGAAATAAATGACATTGCCATCTGCATTACCAGTCATAAGAGCATAATAGGAGTGGGGAGCATACACCGGGATGAAACAAACGAGATTCCCAATTTCCTGCTAATATAAAACACATGAATTGGGCCTGCACTCGAAGCTCACTGCAGAGCGAGCCATTGCCAAACAATTCGGAATCTGACAATTTTCCACGTCTCTTAACATTCCCTCAAAAATACATTTGCTCGTAGAAGAGAATGATGGCTAAATTGCAGCACTTCATAGACGGGCACAACAGAAGAAGATGCCCGAGGTAAGATAACATAGCGCAATGTTTTAGCTCATGCGAAAGAACAAAACTGGTATTGCAAGAGTACGTAACCCGTGTTACACATACATGGCACACAACACACAACTATGATGTTTGACGAGCAAAAGCTTTACTGCAGAGGTACACAGCGCATGAGGCAGCAGGAGCGCAAGGAGGGAGCGTGCAGCGTGGAGCAGTATTTAGATAATAAATAAAATGAAGGTTCGACACCAATCTCACTCCCGCACAAGAAGGGTTTGGTTTCATCAAGATACTTATGTCACGTAACAGTCCTACCTCGTTAACACGGACACCTATATTCAACAGAAAAATCGTGCATGATGTGAGTCGTCCACATTAACGCATCAAGGTCAAGTTCACAAATAGTAAACCACCAGCGCTCCACAAAATCTAGCACGCCAGAGTATCCAAAGCCTCTGACCTGCCAAGCGATGTTACTTCTACCACCTACATTATGCATGCTGAAGGTGAAAGGGCAAAAGAAGGTATTGGCGTTGTTTGGTTCTGGCATTACTAGGCGAAATAAGTCAAGTGTTTCCTGCATTTACATGTAGATTTTCTACTTACCGCTGAGCGGTACAACATGTCCCTTCAAACGGTGTGCCCGTATGTGTTGCGAGCCCACAAAAACAAGGCCAATTATCCAGCTTTTCGCGGGTGCAATAGTATAAGATAATTTTAGTTATGGAGGGGTAAAATAAATCCATGTATTTATGTCTTTGCTTGAATCTGACAACACAAACTGATTTGGCATAGAAGAAATTATTCGTTGGATATCTTTGCTTTGCGAATCATTGAGGGTCCATTTTTCACTCGCAGAACAACAATGATTTATCACTTCTCTTCGTCCTGTCTAACTGAAGATGCGCTTCCTAACTGGCGGTCTTTATAGTGGCCGATCATTAATAATTTATAGCGGTAACTGAAGGCGCCGAGGAAATATTGAAGAACCAATGTCCTCGTGAATAGTCTTTTTTTTTAGTTAACATACCTTAGGTTCGGTTTACATACGCTTAGGTTACGTGGAATCCGAAAAAGAAAATCGTAGCGCCTGGCGTTATATGTGTTTTCGCATTGCTGGCGCGCCACCCAGAACACAGCAGAGGCTTCCGTAGGACATCAGCTCCGCTTCGCGAGATGAGCGTGAGACCACTGGCAATCCAGCAATTTTGAAGTAGGTCATGCATTATCTGCTTTGCGGATGATTATATTAATTAATGTACATAAAATAATATCTGTCGTACGGTTATATCATAAAAACAGCGGAACATCATTTGTATCACGACTGATGGTTGGTTGCACATTTTTTGTTAGTTTTATCCGGTCACATATGGGTTGTTCATTTGCTAGAGTTAGATAAGCACTGCTCTTTGCCGGTCGTTATAGATCTATTCAACTATTCGCCACTTGTGTGCTGACCTATGTTTGCCTACTGAGCTATGGATAGCGTTGTGGAGCACGCCGCAGGAGCTCTCTTAGAGCGCAAGATAACATGCCGCTCATGTGACCGCAGTCGTCGCGACTCGGAATGTTCAACAACGCCCTAGAGAAGACCGAACCGTAGCTGACATGTTTGCGTCACCAGCGAACATAGAGATGCTGGACGCAGAATAGAAACGGGAAAGTGCTGCACCAGCGCTGGGCTTCAAGTCAAGTCTGAGCCGAGCGTTTGACCCTATAAAATATTTAACGTACACAAAACGAGAAGAGCCAGCTACCGTTGACCGTTGCCGCCGACCCGATTAGCATCGAATTCCTCGCGCCTCTTTTGCGCTCGCGCTTATTGACCACTGGGCTTCTTCGTCTTCTTTGTCGGTCGCTACAAGTGCCCCCTCCTAGAGAAGTGGACGGCAGAGAGGCGTAGCCCAGGTGACGCGTCGACAGCGACGTGTCTCGATGGCAGCTGCCAAGTGCGCAGGTTTGAGTCGGTCAACAGACACAGTGTCTGTTCGACCTCCTAAGTCCAGTAGAAAATGTTTGTCTCTCCGTTCTACCACCTTGAAGGGTCCATCATATGGTTGTTGTAGCGGCTTACGAACTGTGTCTCGTCGAACGAAGACGTGGGTAGATGTTCGAAGATCGTGTGGTACATAGATCGGTGTTCGGCGTTGTAGTCTTGGCTGCACTGGGCGTACTCTGCGCATGGCAGCTTTTAGTTCATTGGCGTAGGTTGCAGGGTCCGGTTCAGCTTGTGGATCACATGGGGGAAAAAATCACCTGGAAGACGCAACGTGCTGCCATATACGAGTTCTGCGGGGCTGCAGTTGAGCTCTTCCTTGACTGCTGATCGGAGGCCAAGTAGGACGAGTGGTAGCTGCCTGCACCAGTGCGTAGAGTCTCCTTGTGCCTTGAGTGAGGACTTGAGTGAGCGGTGGAGTCTTTCCACCATACCGTTGGCGATAGGGTGATACGAGGTTGTGCGTATACGGTGTGTACCAAGCAGATGCATAAGGGAGCGAAATAAAGCTGACTCAAACTGCCGTCCGCGGTCTGTTGTTATGGTGGATGGCACACCAAATCTTGCAACCCATCCGCTCACAAAAATCCGGGCGATGGTGGCGGCAGTTATGTCAGAAATCGGGTAGGCTTCTGGCCAGCGCGTGAATCTATCGATGCACGTAAGTATGTATGTGTTCCCATCTGATGGGGGTAAGGGACCCACAATGTCAATATGGACGTTATCGAATCGTGTGGTGGCCACGGGGAATCGTTGAAAGTTTGTGGAGGTGTGGCGATGAATTTTTGATTTTTGGCAACCAATACAAGCGCGTGCCCATTCTCTCACATCCTTATTTACGCTGTGCCAAATAAAACGCTGTGTTATCAAACGCTGCGTTGCGCGTATCCCAGGGTGTGAGAGACCATGGATCGAGTCAAATACCTGATGGCGAAACGGTACAGGGACAACAGGTCGCAGCACTCCAGTTGAAACATCGCAAAGGAGAGGGTGATCACCATGCGGAATCGTAATCTTTAAGAGCTTCAGTTGGTTGGGTAACTGAGTGAGCAGGAGGATGTCCTTGTCATCTTGTTGCGCGGCAGCCATATCTGCGAAGTCGATGGTAGGTGATATAGCATTGCAGTCGAAGGTCGATGATATGCGCGACAGGGCGTCCGCTGCTGGGTTGTGAGATCCCTTGACGTGTCGGATGTCTGTCGTGAATTCGGCGATGTAAGATAGGTGCCGTGTTTCTCGTGGAGAAAACTTATCGCTTGATGATTTTAAAGCATACGTGAGAGGTTTGTGATCCGTGAGGATAAAGAACTGTCGACCTTCTAAAAAATGTTTGAAGTGCTTGATGGTTAGATATATTGCCAGAAGTTCACGGCCGAAGGTGCTGTAGCGGCATTCTGCAGGTTCCAATTTTTTTGAGAAGAATGCAATCGGGTGCCAGACTGCTCCGATGTATTGTTGCAGAATTGCCCCAACAGCAGTGTTGGAAGCGTCGACCATGACGTTCAAGGGAAGATTTGGTCTGGGATGGAATAGAAGTGTGGCGCCAGCTAGTGCTTCTTTGGCGTGGTGAAATGCCGCTGTGGTTTGGGAAGACCACTCCAGTGCCGTGGAGGGTGCTCGCGCACCTCGGAGGAGGTCAGTTAGAGGTTTCAGTATCTCAGCGCAGTTAGGAATGAAACGCCTGTAGAAATTAATTAAACCAAGAAATTCTCGAAGTTTCCGAATGGAGCTTGGCTGGGGAAAATTTTGAATGGCGTTGACTTTCTCTTCGAGGGGTCGAAGTCCGTGCTGGTCTAGGCGGTGACCGAGAAAATTGATTTCGGTCACACCGAATTCGCACTTGTTCTTATTGATTATGAGTCCATATTCATCGAGGCGCTGGAACAGAACTTTGAGATGTTTCAGGTGTTCTTGTTGGTCTATGCTGAAGATGAGAAGGTCATCGAGGTACGCATAACAAAAATGCAGATCTCGAGTCACTTGATCTACAAAGCGTTGAAAAGTCTGGGCTGCGTTGCGCAAACCGAATGGCATTCTCACATATTCGAAAAGACCGAACGGAGTAGCAATAGCTGTCTTGGGGATGTCGGGAGGGTGTACCGGTATCTGGTGATATGCTTTAACTAGATCAATTTTGGAGAAGATTTTGGAGCCGTGAAGAGACGAGGTGAAATCTTCAATGTGAGGGAGCGGGTAACGATCTGGTACTGTCGAGTTATTAAGGGCACGATAATCACCACAAGGTCGCCAGTCTCCGGATTCCTTCTTTGGGACCATATGTAGGGGCGATGCCCAAGGACTTGACGATGGACGTACGATTCCCATTTCAAGCATATGTGCAAATTCTTGTTGCGCAACCTTCATGCGGTCGGGGTGCATGCGACGTGGGCGGGCATAAACAGGTGGTCCGGTTGTTATGATGTGATGGCTTACATCATGTTTGATTGGATGTAGAAAATTGTGGGGCCGTGTCAATGCTGGGAAATCTTGAAGTAAGGTTTCGTATGCAGACTCTGCGCGTAGGCACTCTCTAGGGCGTGCATCGGATGCTGTGAGAGCGATGCCTTGGACCATGAGGTCCGTCGTAGAGTCTACAAGACGTTTGTTTAGCATGTCAACAAGCAGGTTAAAATGCCGAAGAAAGTCAGCGCCCAATATTGGATATGTAACGTCAGCAACTAGGAACACCCAAGTGAACACTCTTCGTAGTCCGATGTTAATGGTCAACACTCGCTCACCGTAAGTTGCAATGGGTGTTTTATTTGCAGCTTGTAGCGACGAATGCGGTTGCTTGGGCCGACGTGGAAATGCAGATGCGGGCAAAACACTAATTTCAGCACCGGTGTCTACTAGAAAACGTTGTCCGGTATCCCGATCTGTGACAAAAAATAAGCGGCCCGCATTTGTCCCAACACCACTTGCCGCTTCTAGTGGTGGGGGTTGAAATTTTCCGCCGCGGCGCAGGGTAGAGTGCAGTTTCTGGCTTGATTCCCGAATGTTCGGTGGTACCAGCACACTCTTGGATGCGGTGAGTTGGATCGTTGACGAAGATTGGTGCTGTCACCGCGTCTTCGCGACGACGAGCGAGAGCGCAGCGAGATTGCTGATATGTCGTTTCTCAGGTCCGCCAGTTGTCGACAGAACATGTCTCGAAGTTCGTTCAACTCCGAGGAGTGGCTGGAAACTGCCGACGTCATAACCGGTCTTGAGGGTTCTTGCGGCTGTTGGAGCTGCGCTACCGTTGGTGTAGCCACATCCATGACGGAATCCGCCAGTTGTGCCAGGGCGGCCAATTGGAGATCCGGCGCCGTCGCTAACACCATGCGAACGTTAGTTGGCAACCGTTGAAGGAAAAGCTCTTTCAACAACGAAGTGTCAAACGACGAGGCCCTTTCGCCAAGGAGTTGTTGCAGGCGTCTAAGCAATTGTGATGGTTTGCGATCGCCGAGCTCTTCGCTAGTTAAAAGTTGCTGTAGCCGGCGCTGTTCGGATTCTGAGGTGCGTTTCACCAGTTCTTTCTTCAAGATGGTGTAAGGATCCGTTGCTGGCGGGGTGAGGATCAAATCCCGCACTTCAGTCGCAATTTCCGGTGGAAGCGCGGCGACCACGTGATGGAACATGCGGATTTCAGAAGTAATCCTATATGTGCAGAATTGGCTCTCAATTTGAGCGAACCATACTTCCGGATCGGCGGTCCAATATTTTGGAAGACGTAGGTGCACTGATGAGAGATCGGCTGAGGCGGAGTCTCCGTTGTTGGCCATGATGGTCGGTTGAAGGTGAAACGGTTCTGCTCCGGGTCACCACTTATAAAATATTTAATATACACAAAACGAGAAGGAGCCAGCTACCGTTGACCGTTGCCGCCGACCCGATTAGCATCGAATTCCTCGCGCCTCTTTTGCGCTCGCGCTTATTGACCACTGGGCTTCTTCGTCTTCTTTGTTCGGTCCTTGCTAGCCTAATCGTCGTGTCCAACGTGCCCAGCGTTGTCCTTCTCCGATGACGCCATACTTGCTCAACACTACTGGCTTTGTTATCTAGAAGGAGTTGGAATGTTTCGCCTTGGTAATGGCCAGTTGAAACGTCCTACGCTACCAGCATGCATTTATCTTGCGTCAGGCCGCAGCAGGGAAACTGCGGCGCGCTTACACCCCTCAGGAGTGTAGTGGCTAGACAAGGTCAGAGGTGGCCAGACATTATATATAGAGGTTTCGCTGAAATTCTGTCTTCTCGTCCAAAAATGTTCAAGAGTTTTCTTGGCTGGGGCTGCACCAAAGTAGCTTGGAAAGATATGTGGCTGTCAGTGCTCACTATTTTTCTGCCCAATTAATCCGAAACGGGCGGAGCGGGAAGTATGCCACACGCTGTAAATAAATCCCATAAAGAAGAAATACACACACAAAAAAGAGACATCGATTTTCCTAGCAGAATGAATAAAACACTCTGTTTTTTTCGCTTCTTTTTTTTGTTGACTAGAGAGCTATACTTTTGTCAACACGTTCGTTATAAATATAAAAGATCTCTCGACTGGCGCCAAAACCACTATCACCGGAAAGTACTTCGTTACGCATGAAATAACAAGATACTGCCATGTTCGTTAATAACATGGACCCCATTAAAATGGATACCCCCACAACGTGGACATCGCTTTTGGGGACTGACCTTAGAAAATACGTGCGCATTTTTTGTCTCGTTAATATGGAGAGCCCACATTAGTGACGACTTTCGCAGCGACGGAGTTGTCCATAATAACGAGACATCACTGTAGCACCTGTTGTCATCAGAATTATTTGGGATGTCTACGTCTACGAACAGAAGAGCGTTGTCAGTCCAGTGATCCTAAAGTAACTGGACCCATTCTGCAGGCGTTCCTCGCGTTTATGCACGCAAGCGGCTCCAGAGACCACTAACGAAAAACTCTCGAAGTAATTCGACTTGGTGAATGTTCAAAATAATCACATTCAAAACTGATAAAAAAAAACAATAAAAAACGTAGAGTGGTGTTTAGGGACATTTCGTGCTTCTTCCTTCGTGATTTGTTTCTTTGACGTTGTTATGCGCTGATGCCGGAATCTTATGCGCAGCAGAAGGACAATATGGTGCCCGGGAGTCTCCACGCTTCGCTTCTCAAATTGTCGGAAGCCACAACGAAAGAAACAGGCAAAAAAAAAAAAAATACTGAAGAAAAAAACGGCCAGTTATGTTTCTTTCATTTTGGAGTTTTTCTATTTCTAGCCTCAGTCGAGTTTGGCCATCGTAGCTGATTAGCAGACCATGCTGATGGTCTACGGGGCGGAGACGGGGTAATTGACCCAGTGGCGCTTTGTTTCCTGTCTAGAGCGCTTGGAGTGTGTCCGGGATATATCGGCCCGGCGTAAACGAAGTAGACACAAAACGATGTTGACCGTTGCCAGCTCGATGGCAGCCACGGACTCGTTAATGTGCGTTTGAGACGCGCACACGCAGTATGGATCACCCTAGAGGTCCAACCGCCGATGCACGCGAAGCTTCTGCGGTACACCTGCAGCTTAGTAAAGTTGCTGCGCCCGTTGAACTTGTCAAACGTTGCAAAAGAAAGTAGAATCAGCGATGACAACACAAAAAATAAAACAAAAAAACGCACGGACGGAAATATTTTGTTAATGAGGCGTTTCAGAAAGAGTAATGTAATAAAAAAAATACGAAAATGGCAGTTCTTCAGTAAATACGAAAAAAAAAGTAATATTCGCAATATTTATTTATTTATTGATTTATTCAAAATACCTCAAAGGCCCGGTGGGCATTACATGAGGGGGGTTATTTTCCAACAAAGGCATATAGTACAACGCAAAAACATTGAAACAAAAGAATAACTGAAATTAGAACATATTGGTGTGCGACAAATGACGACAATAAGCACAGGACAATAACTAAGAGTAGTTAAATCAGACATGGGAAACACTTTGGGACAAAATAACATAATACAATGCTAATAATAACGGAGCACCGAAGAATGTCAGCTTGCATACTAGCCTGGGATGAGAAAGAAGTTAGTAAGTGCGCTGCGAAACATTTTTGCATCAGATATGGTGACAATGTCGTCGGGAAGACCGTTCCAGTGTTTGATGGCTTGAGGAAGTGCTGAGTTATTAAATGCTAACGTTGAACCAAAAAGGCGTTTAAAGCTTTTGCTGTTATTTTGACGATGTGACACTCTATTCGGTGGTTCTAAAAGTGATGAGCTGGAAAGACCGGGGTTATAATGCAACCGATGAAGTAAGCAAAGAAGTGCGATTAGTCGACGAGTCTCGAGGGGATGAATAGAGTTATTTTGCTTAAGAAGGGAGACGCTGGCAAATCGGGAATAAGATGATGATATGAATCGGGCGGCACGGTTTTGGACAGATTCTAACTGGTTAATTAAGTACTTCTGATGAGGATTCCAGATAGGTGAAGCGTATTCTAGTTTTGGGCGTACGTAGGTATTATAGGCTAGATGGCGTAGATGCGCGGGTGCGGCTTTCAGGTTTCGCTTTAGGTACCCGAGAGTACGTGACGATTCAGCAGTTGTAATGTTAATGTGGGTGACCCAAGACAGATTCGAGGTCAGATGCACGCCGAGGTACTTGTAAGATGAGACAGCAGGTAGAGAAGCGTTATTTAGGGCATAACAGAAAGATGAGACTGAGCGTTTCCTAGTGAATGAAACCAGATTACATTTATTTACGTTTAGTTGCATTTCCCATTTTACACACCAGTCGAGGACCTTGTTAATATCACTTTGTAGGATGTCATGATCAGTTTGGTTGTTAATTTTTCTATACAACACACAATCGTCAGCGAAAAGCCGGATTGTAGATGACACGGTGTTTGGAAGATCGTTAATGTAAATCAGAAAAAGAAGGGGCCCAAGGACTGTGCCCTGTGGGACACCAGAGGTTACATCGGTAGTCGTAGAGTGAAAGTTGCCAACCACAGTAAATTGCTGTCTAAGGGTTAAAAAGTTACGTAACCAAGAGAGCGTGAGGGAATCCAGGTTTAGAGCAGAAAGTTTGGATATTAGGCGACAGTGGGGTACCCGGTCAAATGCTTTAGAGAAGTCTAGGAAAATAGCATCGGTTTGAGAGCCGGAGTCCATGTTAGTATGAATATCGTGGGTGAACTCGAGCAGTTGTGCTTCGCATGAGTAGCCCTTCCGAAATCCATATTGGTACTTGTAAAAGAAGTTGTTGCTTTCAAGATGTCGTATGGAATGGGAAAATACTATATGTTCTAACAATTTTGACACGACACTGGTTAAGGATATGGGGCGATAGTTAGCTACAGATGATTTATTGCCAGATTTAAAGACTGGAACGATCTTCCCAATTTTCCAGTCCTCAGGAATGGAACAAGAAGACAAAGATTGTTGAAATAACAGGCATAGTAGCTGCGAAGAAATTTCACTGGTATTTTTCAGGATTTTAGAACAGATGTTATCAGCACCAGACGACGTGGATATATCAAGGTTACTTATAAGTTGACTAATACCGGAACTTGTGATAGAAATGGGATTCATGAATGGGTAATCAAAATCTGCCACAGGTGGAACGTTCGATTGGTCCTCTCTAGTGAATATTGATGCGAAGAATTCGTTAAAAACGGAGGGACAGAGAGCATCAGCTACAGGGTTCCCGGTATTATCGGATAAGGAAATAACCTGGTGAGATTCCTGCGGTGATATTATTTTCCAGAATTTTTTGGGGTTGTTAGTTAGAAGGGAGGGTAAGTCGGAGCCGTAATATTTTTCTTTGGCCAGGATAATAGTGGAGTCGTATTCTATCTCGCAATTTTTATAGTTAGCCCACGCCTCAGGAACATTTGACCGTTTAGCAAGGCGAAATAGTCTTTTCTTTTTTCGGCTTAGGATTTTAAGGGATTTATTGAACCATGGTTGGTTGCTATTGGAGTGAATGTGGACTAATGGGACAAATGCATCGATTAGTTTAGATATTTTGGTCTTAAACAGGTGCCAGTTTTCTTCAACAGTTCTATTTTGAAATCCATCAGCATAAAATGGAAAAAAGAGAGAAAGTGCTTCGTTAATTGAGGGAAAGTCGGCTTTGTTATAATCACGAATTTGCTTAGTCATTGCTCGCTGCATATCGGTATGAAGATTAATGCTAACATTGATCAACTTATGATCACTGAAACCGGTAAAAAGTGACAATGAAGAAACAGACTCGGGATTTGATGTAAGAACTAAGTCCAAAATATTGTCGCCACGTGTCGGTTCATTCACAATTTGTACCAGGTTAAAGTTTTGACATACATCCAGGAAGTTTATTTCCTGCTGAGCATGTGAAGTTTGAGTGGACCAATCAATAAGTGGAAAGTTGAAGTCACCAAATAAAAACAGGTTCGCGTTTGGAAAGGCCTGGTGTAGGGCATAAAGTTGATCATGAATTATGTTGGTAAATTCGGGGCCACTGTCAGGGGGACGATAACACACACCCAGGATGTTCTTTTGGAATGAGGAATAAAAGCTAACCCAGATTATCTCTAAACTACAATCATTTGGAATCTCGTATGAAGGAATCTGTTTTTTAACGGCAATCAGCACGCCACCACCTCGCCTGTCCGGTCTGTCTCGACGATAGAAGTTAAACTCAGAACCATTATTAAGGATTTCTTTATTTTTAATATCAGGTTTTAGCCATGTCTCAGTAAGAATCGCGATGTCAGTATCAGTGTCGTAAAGATAGGAAGAGAATGCATCGCGTTTCGGTATCACACTTCGTATATTTGTGAATGATACAGTAAGTGCAGGGGGCTTATGACAGGGAGAGAATTCGTCGAAACAGCACGTCGTGGGATCGGTGGCCTATTTTTCCTAAGCTATCTTGGCATGAGTTCAACGCAGTCTGAGTCAGGGTTGTACATATAGATAGTGTTATCAATCTTTAGTTTGTCAAATGATAGTCTAAAAGAAACGTTTTTATTCTTAGCGAATTCGATTAGTTTCCTCCTTGCGTGGCGGACTGAGATAGAAAAGTCTTCTCCAACAGAAAAGGGTGTTCCTTTCAACTTAAAACCTGAAGACAGGATGCGGTCTTTTTCTTTGAATCTGGAAAACTTTACAATGATAGGGCGTTTTTTCTCAGTGTTAAACTTTCCAATTCGGTGGGCTCTTTCGATACTATCTGGGTGGATACTGATTTCGAAATGATGGGAACAAAAATCTATCACCTTCCCTTCGGACGAGGCCCATGATTCATTTGCGTCATCGATGATACCATAAAATAGCAGGTTAGACCGACGAAGCCGATTTTCAGCGTCATCGCATCTATATGCCACATCATGCAACTTTGAAGAAATGACAGTGAGTTCACCTTCGGAGGCAGGGGTATTCTGCGTGGCTTTACATCTCGTCAGTTCGGCCTCCAATTCAGCAACTTTCGTAGTTAGTCTTTGTATCTGCTCGTCCGAGACTTTTTGTTGTTCCTTTAGGGTTTTTATTTCCGAGATAATTCCTGCCTGACCATCTTCTATTCTCTGAACGGTAGCCAATATTTCTTCCTGTATGCCCGGGCTGTCAGTGACAGGTCCGGGGTTAGATTCTACATCGCCCGCCACTAGCAGCTGGGAGTGAGACAACAAGGAAGCAAAGAAAGATTCAAATAATGCATAAACACATTGAAGAAAGGCTAGGGTGTCGGTGGGGCATGACACAGCAATCAGACAGTAATTACTAGATCGGCAACTAAGACTGGTGGTCCGATAACTAACCTGCAACAGCAGAAACGGTGAGCGCTCCATCTTGCGCGTGTCATGCCCCAAGAAGAATGCGTTCGGGGCGTCCTTATATACGGTCCCGCCGGTGGCAGACGATCCAGGTTGCCTGCACAGTGTCGCCCAAGCATCCAGAACTGGGTTTGGTGTCGCCGTTGTGTTGAAGAAGTCGGTAGGGGATCTGGCTGTGTCGCGTAGTCCAGGCTTGGCGCCGCCGCACAGTGAATTCAGAAAGACGAGAACCTGCAACAGCAGAAACGGTGAGCGCTCCATCTTGCGCGTGTCATGAAACAAATTGTGTTGAATTATTCCAAAATATTCTGTCAAAACGTATTCAAACGTTTGCTTACCAATATTTTAAAAGGCAGGGTTTTAAACCTGACTTCACCCAAAGCCGAGGTAACATAGGTATGACATCACAAAAGTCTAAACGCCGTTTCCATCTTCTCGCAAGTGCATTTCGAATGAACTCTCCAACTCATTCCGGAAGTAGAGCTACTATCGGAAGAAGGGCGAATGGCTATCATCATTATTATTCGGTGAATGAAAAGACAAGAACAAAAAAAACAACGACAAAAAAACGACCTTGTTCCTTCTTTTAAAGAATTCAGAGATATAAATTCTTTTAGACTCATTATTGTCGTTTGAAATTGAAAGCGTATTTCTGATTTCATCACGGTCATAAACGTATCTACAATTTCACTCACACACACACACACACACACGCAAACACACAAAGACCAGTCTACTCTAAGTACACTTTTAACCTAATTTGATCGTCAGACCCGTCTAGGTGTACAGACGCCTAAAAAACGAGGCCCGCTGCCGAGGGAGATTGACAAGAGAGACAATGGAAGCCGCGGGGAAGCCGCTGGCGTGGTGGGATAAGCGAGATGCGCCGAACCACACTGCGTTTCAAACTACGATGGACCGCTGTGGACACTCCCGAGACATCCCAGCCAGTCCAGCGTTGTGCGAGTGCCATCCGACCTTCCGAGGAGCGACGCAGCAACGCATGAGAGGCGTAGTCACGTGATAAGCACACATCGCCGGATTGGCTGGGATGGCTCTTGCAGCGCCCACTGCGGTCCATCCTAAGCTGAGAAAGGAGTATGGTCGCTCTCGCTCTACTGTCGGCACACGGCTGAACAACGCTCCGCGAACGCAGCTCGTCAGATGCCTGCCGTATCTCGGTTTCGCTGTACGTGTTCCGCGAACGCGGGCCACGCAGTGGTGCTTCGCCGTAGGCTCGTTAGCGAGTTCGGAGGCTCCGCCGCGAGCTGGAGGTCGGAGTGGGGCATGTACCGTCGGGCAGGAGATGGCCGGATGCGAAACGCAGATTCGGGGAAAGCGGCCGACTTGCTCTCGCTGTGTCTAGACAGGAGCGGTATACTGAACTCTAGAGCTCGGAGTTTACGTGTGAAATGAGTCGGGGACTTCCGCTGAGAAGTTCCGACAGAGCTCTTCCGTAAAGAGCTGCCTTAGAGCCCCGTCAGAAAGGTGAATAAACGACCAAACAAAAAAACAATGTTTGCTGCACCGGCAGGTTGTTTACAAACAAGCCCGCTTTTGTCCACACTGGATACGAGACTTCCGCCTGCGCACACGCAGGACGTGCTTCAGGTGAAGCCTTTGCGCATGCGCAGTGCAGACAGCAGCGCCACCGCATTGGCATGACGTCGGAGACTCTCTTTCAGAAGTAGACGTTTGGCACCTAGTTCCAGGGTCGCGGAGGCACATATCGCTTTCTTCGCAATTCTTAAATACGCTATGTACATATCCTTTTAAAGGGAAAACTTCTTGCATGCGTTGCAGATGGCATGGCTGATGGCATGAAACTACATATATATATTTTTTTTAATGTACGTAGACGATAACATTTTCAGTTTCAAACTTGTTCGTGGATGTTTTAGGACGAACAGTCGGTCTAACGTCGACATATGGTGACGTTGATTCAAAGCATTACGCTGGAGTCATAGATGCACTACATCACTCTGGAGTGACTAAACGACCGCACGAGGGTGCAATATCGTTCCTATAGAAACGAGCATTGATGCGAATTGAAGTCAAACATGTTCCTGGAAGCTTACAGTTCAATCGTTTACTCCCCGTACTCCTACATGCGGTGCGCTAACACATTGGACTCCACAAAAACGGTGCCATTTTGAGTAAAAAAAAAAAAAAGGACAACGTCCTACGGCAGTTTTTTTTTCCCTTCAGAAAGGGCGGATTATGAGCGCTACGCTCGTGATCTTGCTTAAAATAAAAAATAAATAAAAACAACTAAGTTTCTTTTTGTTTTGGAGTAGAATTGGCTTTTTTTAACCTAACGTAAAATAATGCTGCGTCTCAAATAAAAAAAAAGCAAAGAAAGGATTGGAATAAAAAAAAAAGAAAATATAAAGCAGTTCCTCATTCTCGGAGCATAGAAAAAGCTTTTCTTCGAAGAAAAAAAATACTCCAGAAATGTAAAACCACATGGGCAGATCTTACGAAATATTGTTCCCCATAGAGAGGAATTTAAATGAGAGATCTCCAGGGTAATCAGCCCACTCCTGCCTCCATCCAGTCTTCGTTCGGAGTGCCGTTCCAGGAATCCCGAGAACCGGTAGACGCGCTCCGAGCAGATCGCTGGCTGGCACGCGAGCCGCAACCGCGTGCCAGCCAGCGATCTGCTCGCGGTACGCCGAGGGGACCGGCGAGGTATCGTAGAACGAAGACGGCGGGGATGGAGATAGCCTAGATCTAAGAGAGGCAGAAACTCGAACCACCTTGAGCATTTAATTTTGGACGCCTCTTGGGCAGGTTGGTCGGAAAGACGCATACGTCGCGTTGTTCCCTTGGCGAGTGGGAAAACGGGCGGGGAGGCGGGTAGGCTGGCAGACGATCGAGGCTTTTGTTCCATCCTTACCGCTGGTATCGAAAACGCTGGTGTTGCAAACCACGTGACTTCGGTCGAGTGGTTGGAAGGGCTCAGAAATCCAGGCACGCTACGGGGAAGTCGTGATAACGACTTGCAAGGAGCGAAAGTGCACGTGGGGGAGCTGGCGAGGAAACATCGTAGTCTAAAGCCTGAGACAAGGAGGAGTAAATGAACGGACAAGACGACACAGTATCTCATACGGAGCTGAGTTCATTCGCGAGAGAACAGTAATTTATAGCTGTCCACACAAAAATGAAAGAGGGAAGACCAAAAGACATGCCGCCACAAAGTTGGCCGAATTGAGCCAGGATACTACAAAACGCACGACTCCGGCAAATCGTACGGCGCTCCCTTACGGCCGTTTTCTTTGCCAGGGGGACAATACAACACATCTTGAAAGATGTGTTGTATTGTCCCAGTTTTAATTGTTTTATTCTTTCTTCATCCTTGACTTGAACCAACACGATTTTCTCCCATGCAACCAGTCTACTTTTGCGGTGCTCCTGTGAAATTCCTATGAGAAAACGCGCGTCCATTTTGTCTCTTCGCCGGAAAATAACACGAATAACTTTTGTTATTTCGGTTGTACCGGATAGTATGTACCTTTATTGATATTGCAAAAGTGTAATTGATTTAGTTACAGCATTTTTCTTTACCACTAAACTATGTTAAACTTCGCTATATTTCAGGCCCAAACCTCTGTTCCATGGCAGGTATATAAAATTGAGCGACGATTCTAAGCAAGATAACAATCGAAAGGAATGTAGAGTGCGTTCACGGTTCGCTAGCATTCCGGTGGCGCTTATATATTGCTAATATGCCCGTTCTGTCACTATGTGAAAATGACTCCGTCGTGCATCTTTACGATCTGTTAAAAAAATAAAATATGTGGGCTACGAAAGGTGTCTTTTCAATATTTCCTATGTCGGGCAGTTTTGATCGGGCACCTGTTCTCTGGCTTCTCCCATTTGCAAAGATTTGAGCGTGCGGGTGATGATTTGAACCCAGAAGAAGCATCTTCGCACATATTCATAAGCAGAAAGAATAAAGCAGTACTTATTTATTGCAAATCTGACTATATTACGTGGCTTTCAATTTATTTTGATCGTCTGCATGCCAAAGGAGTTACTTATCCAGTGTTACTACGTAGTTCTTGCCGTCTCTCTTGGTTTTCCACATGTCCTTTGTTCGTTTGGCACGTATATCCCCCATTTTTGAAAACGCCGATGCCGTATTCGCGTCAACAGGGTCCGACAGATCTAGCGAGGAAAATTTTCCGCTAAATTTAGCGGGGAAAATTTCCCGCTAGATTTAGCGGGGAAAATTTCCCGCTAGATTTAGCGGTAAAAATTTTCCGCTAGATTTAGCGGGGAAAATTTCCCGCTAGATTTAGCGAGGAAAATTTCCCGCTAGATTTAGCGGTAAAAAATTTTCCGCTAGATTTAGCGGGGAAAATTTCCCGCTAGATTCAGCGGGGAAAATTTTCCGCTAGATTTAGCGAGGAAAGTTTTCCGCTAAATTTAGCAGGAAAATTTTCCGCTAGATTTAGCGGGAAATTTTTACGCTAGATTTGGCGGGAAATGTTTCCGCTAAATTTAGCGGTGGAAATTTTTCCGCTAGATTTAGCGGGAAAATTTTCCGCTAAATTTAGCGGGGAAAATTACCCATCATGCACCGCGCGGTTACGCCGACGCCGACGCCGACGGCGACGCCGACGCCGACGGCGACGGCGACGCCGCTCAAGCCGGAAACGGGCGCCTAAGAGCTGCGCTCTAAAAACAAACTAAACCATTTTGGTGGGCACACGCGCGAAAGAACGATGAGTTTTTACGGCGCCGTCCGCTCAGCAATGTCAATCGACAAGGAGCTTAGCCGTCTAAAATAATTTACAACAGAAGATAACCGAAAGGCATACACAGTTAACGCGCACAAAAACCATGTTTACCGATGTACAATCGTGCATACACTAAATAGTTCCACGCAACCCGCCTGACTGGTGGCTTACGTTTGAACTAGCGCTGACGTCAGGACTGGTCCATGACAACGTTATTAGATTACCTCAGTTGTGGAACTCCCGCGGAGGGGGTACCTCCCCTCACTCACTTCAATCCGCCTGGAGTCGATCGAAGCGCCATCTATATTTTTATTTTATAACTGCGCATTCCAAAGAGCACAGCTGAAGCGCCAAATGTTAGCCAAATGGCGATCACAGCGCCGCCATTTCTCCCGCAGCGGTCACTCGAGGAACTGCACGTGACATCTATTTTTGGCTTCAATCGGGTTACAGGGTGCCACCCCGTCTCCCGAGCGGACGCGCCGCGAGATACCCCCGAAGTTAAAATGCGCCTAGGTCGGGACGCGCTACCTGAAATCCCCGCTGAGGCATGGTTGAATAAAAACAATATTAATTGTGCTCCAAAACCTTGAAAACTAAAAATTGTAGAAAACATCACGCGCCCCCATTTTGTACTAATCTCCAATAAAAGTTACTACAAAAAGAGTTTTTTTTCGTTAGTTTTTACGTTTCTAGTAACGTTGAAACGAACGTATCCCGATTCAGTTACCAAAGCAGCCGTCCGGCGGCGCGTCGAGCGACTCCCGGGCGAGTCGTGGTGAGTGAGGGGGGGGTACTGTTCGTGCATGCAGCGTCTATGAACAGTTCCGTAACTGAGTTAATCTAATAACGTTGGTCCATGAGGAGCAGATAAGCAGTGTTACAGGCTTATATTTACAAACATTAATACACAAAGGAGCGAGCCAGCGTGGCCCGCAGCCAGTGGCGTACCAACTTGTTTTTGAGTTGGGGGGGGGGGCAAACCACCCCCTCCCCTAAGCCCCTAAGGGCCCGGGGTGGCGCCTTAATTTCCCTCGGGCGCTGCCAGTCAGTGTTTGCTCTGCCCAGGGGCGGATGTTCCAGGGGGGGGGGGGGCAAAACACATGCCTTGCCCCCTCCCCCCGACACTCTGAGAACTGGGGGTGGGGGCAGCGCCCCCTTTCCTTCCCGGTTGATACGCCCATGCCTGCAGCCGAGATCGTCCTGTCGGCATTCCATCTGTCTCGTGCCGCACGCGCTCTGTCCCACGAGGCGGCCGCCCGGTGCGTGGCAGCTAGCGCCTGCTGCCACAACCCCTTCCCCCACGGAAGTCCGTGGTTATGGCAAATACCGCTGCGGCACCCTCCGGACTCTCGTAGAGTTCCGGGAGTGCTGGGTACTGTTGCGCTACAGGAACCTCTGGGCGACAGTTGCCTTCTGGGCTGCCAGACACCCCCGTGTTTTGCTGGATGCCGGGCTGGAAGTCACTCGCCAGCTCCATTTGCACCTGTGGAGCTGCCCGTCTGCTTCCTCTCAGCTGCTGCCCGACGAACTGCGGCAGTTCCTGTCCCAATTCGTCATTCATTAGTTCAGCCTCCGTCACCCGATGCCGCAGGTGGTCTCCATGACGGTTCCAAAACTAACCATCTGTCAGCTGAACCTTGGCCGACGATGAGCTGGTGGTCGCCCCAGCAATCGAAGGTATCCAGCGAGGTCCCGGCCTGAGATTCCTGGCCCAAACAGCATCTCCTGGCCGGGGCACCGGCTCTGCTTGTGCTCACTGCATACCTTTTGCTGTGCAACTGTCGGAACTGCCTCGACTCGAAGATCCGGCCGCAATAAGTCCAATGCTGTTTTCAAGCGCCGACCAATGAGCAAGTTCTGTAGGATGCGTCCGGTAAGACTATGTGGTGTTGTCCGGTACGTGAACAGCACCCTGGCGATCCGACACTCAAAATCCCAGGCTTAGACTGTCTCGGTTCTCTTTACAGTTTGTACCACCCTTTCTGCGGCGCGTCGGATGCTGGATGCTATGGAGGGATAAGTATTGGTCTCACCCCGTTACGATCTAGGAACAACTTGTCATTGGGCGCTTTTAATGCTGGACCATTATCACTCACTGATAACATCCGGCAATCCATGACTTGCGAAGATGGACATCACGCATTCCACCGTAGCCGCCGCCGACGGTGACGGCACGCGCAGTACTTCCACCCATTTTGAGAACGCGTCCACCAACACAAAGAAGTAGACGCCTTGAAAAGGTCCCCATAATCCACATGGAGACGTGACAACGGACGCTCCGGGAATGGCCACGGTGTCTGCTGCATTGCCCGTGGAGTCTTTCGATGCACTTGGCAGACCGTACATCTGCCCACTCTAACAGCGATGTCATCAATGATGCCCGGCCACCACACGTGACTTCGGCCCATCAGCTTCTTCTTCACCCCCGGGTGAAACTCCGTAACAGATCCAGCACTTCCGCTCGCAGTGACTCTGGAACAACCACACGGTTCCCCAGTAGCACACAGCCTTCCATCACAGAGAATTCTCCATGCGGTTTGAAAATGGCCGCCACTCAGCTCCGGATGGTGGATGGCCCAAGTCCTGAACGCCGTACGTAATGAAGCCAGCACTGGGTCTCGGCCAGTCGCCGTCTCGACTACTGCGGCAGAGAGAACAGTTGGGTATGCCATCTCGAGCATAAATACATCTAGGACTCTTGACCTCCCTGATTTTTTGACTGGTAGTCAGTCGACTCCGGGCATCGGCATTACCCAATGTTCGGCCTGTAGGCCAGCATTAGTATTGTAGACACTCCAGTGTCAACGCCCATCACAGCACCCGCGGTAAACTCTGGAGCGGAATGCGGCAAGCGGGCCCAATCAGACCTAACAATGGCTTGTGGTCCTGTAAACTTAAAAAAAAAAACTTCCCCAGACGTATTGGGGAATTTCAGTACCCCGAACTTCACTGCCAGAGCCTGTCCAACTGGCTAGCAGTTCTTCTCTGCTGCTGTTAACCTCCGCAAGCAAACGCACAGGTCACTGCACTGTTGGAATTCGATGTGCCAACACTGCTCCAACGCCGTACTGCGGCGACTCTTATCACGCAACAGTAGCAACGGCAATCGATAATACGTAAGCCAGCATATCAGCAGACGGTCGCAACACTTACTGGTTTCAAATGCTCCCGCTTGCTCACGACCCCACTTCCAAGATGTTCCTTTCTTGAGTAACTGTTGCAGCGGATGCAGCACAGATGCCAAGTTCGGCAAAAAACTTCGGTAGAAGTTAGAAGACCTAAGTAACTTTGTAGTTCACGTACATCCGTTGGCTGGGGTGAGCGAACAATGGCACTCGACCTTCCTGAGTGCCGGATGCGTGCGCTATCCCTGTGATCGGCGTATCGGCCCAGTGTACTACGCCTGCTCGACGCCCCGAAGGTTCACTTTAGCCGCTTCTAGCTTCCGTCCGGCACTGCTCCAGACGCCGCGAAACCCTCTTCTAAGGTTCTCGGCGATGTTCTTCCGTCACGCCCCTCACTATAGGACGCTTTACACACGCGCCAGATTGAGCCGCCATAGCCGACCTTCTCCTGTTTTACCGAAATGCCGAGCCACTGAAGCGGGCGTTTATGAGCCTCCACCGAGGCCTATGCTGGGGAGAAGGACGCAGTAGCACCTAAGGTGGCAATAACCTGTCATTCTGTGGCAGTGATGAGGTGAAGCGAACAGAATAAGAGGAAACAAAAACTGAAGGTCAGTTATGGCGGCGCCCATGCACAGCTGCTGCAAAGCGTCTATACTCCATGCTCACCTTATGTTGTACCGCAGCGAGGCTAGAAGCGCGAGCTCGTAGCGTTGGCAGCCGCCTTAGTACACGAGAGCTTGTGCCACCGAGATGTGCCCGGAGCAACGGAGCTCAGCGCTTGTGGCCTTTCCTGCAGTATGTATCAAGTGTGAAACAAAGTACAGTATATGATCAGAGCCAACTGACCACCTTGTGACAATGGCACTTACGCAACAGGTTTTTCATCTCCCGTTGAGAACACTGCGGTGGCGACACATACTGCGCCTGTGTCGCCGCAGTCTGATAGAAAGGGAGAGATGAAGCCTATAAAACGGCAAACGCGCTTCTAGAATAAAACGAACAACAAAACCTTTCATTTGCGTGGAGCTAATTAGGTATCTGGAAGGCTGCAAATGGCAGGATCTGGGACATACAATTTAGCAAATGTTTAATATTCGAACAACATACTGCGCGGCACCAAAACGGAGTAAGCGTTATCCAAAGAATTTGCTTGAGAAAAAATATCAAAATCACAGAACAGTTTCCTGGCAGCAGTAGGCATCCTCAGTGATCAAACGGAATCCAAGGAAACCTCGTTTTGGGGCAGGGAGTCTTTTTTCCGGCAACACATGACTAAGCTTGCAAAGGAACGAACGCTTACCGAACCGTTCCCCACCCCAACCTGAACAAGCTATCTATTGCGATGACTGGAGAAAACTCTACGGCCAGTCTAAAGCCAATGGAGAGAAGGTAACAACTGCGCGTTTCATCGTCTCTGCTGACGCGCCCCAAGCAGGCACGAGAAGAGATGGAGGAACACGTCATTTTTTTTTCCCTCACCAGGGCAACACGTGTCTGGAAAGTTCGTCCCTCCCGCCTCTTCTTCTTTCTGTTTTCGTTTTTCTGGCATGTCGCACGCGTCGTTCACTAAACGCTAGTTGAGTTTATTCCAAGATCAGTCTGTCTGGAAAAAGCGATGGAGGAACTGCATCGTGACGTCGCCAGTGGGAGGAGCCTAAATCCTCCATCGCCAACAAGCTATCGGGCGGAGAACGGCGCCCCGCTGACGTGTCCGGTGACGTCGCTGAACAGTGGCGATTGAGTTGAAACTACATCGTTCTTTTTTTCCCTTACAGGGAATTTCGGAGTAATCGCCGAATGCGCTAGCGCACGCCAGCTCGTAGCACTCTGGAGCAAAAGCTCGCGCTGCAGAAACCAGGTATCCTGGGTCCAAATCCCCGCCCCTGCCCGTTTTGATCTGGATAGAGCATCGCACCCGGCGTGCGGTCGTTTGTCACTAGTGCGTGGTGCACGTTCAAAAGGTAACAATGTTTGCCATCTTCTGGCAGACTAAGCTCCTTCTGTGTAAACAACTAATGACAAACTTTACTTTTGGACGGCGTTTGACTGCGTGTTAGTGCGACTACTCTCGTGCTGCACGACGAGAAGAAAAAATGTTCCTTTGGGGGTTAAATTTTTCGGTGAAGTAGGAAGCAAGAAAGAAAGAAGTAACATGCTTCCCTCAAGTCGGGTTTGTAGTAGAAGAGGAGGAAAAGAGAAAATCAATTGTTATATGGTGTCCCACGGGGTAGTATGAGTTCTTTTCTTTATGTGTATGTTTATTCTAGTTCGAGCTTGGCCTAACCGGAAGTAGTTGCTTTAAAACAAAGTATATATATATATATATATATATATATATATATATATATATATATATATATATATATATATATATATATATATATATATATATATATATATATATATATATATATATATATATATATATATACCTGAAATATGAACGAACTAGCTCAACTTAAGCCTGTTACCGTTGCTTACTTGGCTTTTCGCTCAGCCAAATCGCTTGTATGGGATGCACTCAAATGAAAGCACAATCGTGTTGAATCGTGTAAAAGTATTTAAAATATTTATTGACCACGCCGCTGAACTTGCATCGCTCGAAAGTTCCTTTTGTGAGCGCCTTCTCCGCTTGAGTTTGTTGGAAACACAGCCACTCCGATCCGAGGCAATCGGGATGATAGCGTTGGTGACATCAGCAAGTACGCGACTCACAGATCATTGGTGAACACCAATGTTTTCGTCGCTCCTGACGGTTCCCTGAAAGCCGCCAGCGGCGTAGAAGCGTAGAGCTGCGAGGACTGTTGTTCGACCGCCAGCACATAGGGCCCTTCGCGACGCCGCTGGAGCTAACGTTGGCTGGAGCTTTCCGCGAAGCTGGTCGCACAGCCAGCGAGTCACGCCTTTGGTCAGCCGGTAGCCGCCCACAAACCTCGCATCGGCTAGTCTCGAAAGCATCCCGGTGATCTCTAAAAGCTCGATCCGCTGGCGAACACAACAGTAGAGATGCATATGATAGGGTCGCCATCTTTTACGATGCAGATTGATCTCTGGCTTCGTCTCGACCACTCAGTTAACTGCATCGTCAAAGTGCATCGTGACGACATTTTGACGTCACAGCCAACTGCATCATTTTACGAGCATAGCTTGAACTGCATAAGGAAAAGCTACATTTCAATGGCATGTCACGTGACCCAAGAGAATAGCCAGTCAGTGCCCGATGCAGTTTTCTGCATCATTTAGTTTGCGTTCCAGCATAGATAGACAGAGGCTGCGAAGGCCTCCTGCATTTCAGTCCCCCAGTCCAGACACGCAAAGCACCTTGGTTGCATTGACGTTTTTACTAACACAATTTGTCAAACGAGCAAACGAATCGGGTATAAACCAAGTAAGGCCAGCTGAACTAGAATGCACATATACATAAAGAAAATATCAAACACACCGCTGGACTAACAACTGACTTTTCTTTTTCCTCCTGTTCCACTACGAACCCCACTTGAGGGAAATATTCTATTTTCTTCTTCTTTTTCCTTCCTACTTCACCGAATATTTCACCCCCGAAAGAACATTTTTCCTTTTTTCGTGCAGCGCGAGAGAAGGTGCACTAACGAAGTCATCGCCCTTTTCCTTAATAGCAAGGGCCTCTAGAATTTCACTTCCCACTTTCGTCCTGCTCCTTGCCACGATGTTTACGTCGTAACACCGTGCTGAATATTGACAAAAAAAGAAAAGAAGAAAAAGTCATTTGTTAGTTCACCGGTGTGTATGGTCTTTTCTTTATGTGTTTGTTTATTCTAGTTCAGCTGGCCTTACCCGAAATATTAACCAACTAGCTCAGCTTAAGAATTGTGACCGTTATAAACAGCGAAGTTCCAGAGCACTGCCAGGAGCGCTACGTACACTGGACTAAGACAGTTGTCTGCGCAACTCCGCTACACTGTAATTCCTCACCTCCTAGCTCCGCACAACGCGCACAATTCATCCGCAACGTCCGGCAGCTCCGCAAACCTGCGCAACGATCCTTGCCAACGACGTTGTGGCACCTTTGCGTCCCAGACAGGCAGGTTCTGCTGTCGTGTGCCTCCACGTCTTCTGCGCTACTATATTCGTTTATGTTTTCTGTTACCGAGTGCTAGCGACTATGGAAATTGTTTTGTATTTCCGCATGTCACCCACATCGCCATGGCAGTATTGTGCGTTGTGAACGAAGACAAGAAACCTCGATTCGCCGATGTCACCATGCGTTTCACGTAACAGTGGTGTAACAACAAGATGAGATGACGTAAACTCGTACCGTCGTAGGTTGAAATTTCTCTGCTTGACCCTGCCATCTAGTGGCGAGCCATTTAACCTTCTTTCAATCTTCACGATATGCATTTTCTGGTTACCTTGCAACAACGAGCCAACTAGGCTGCTTGGAATTAGCTCTTTTGAGAGCGGCTTTTTGTTTCGCGAACAGTTTACCAGTCTTCGTGACGTGCGCTGCTGGCGAAGGAATTGTGGCACACGGAATAGCAAAGGTATCACGTGCAAGTGCGCGAACCGCTGGGGTTTCGGTTGTCTCCGTTTAATATCGCAGTTTTGACAACGATAAGAGTGAGTGACTGCGCGTGACTGCGTTCGAAAGGCAAGTTTCCTAACCTGCGCGGGAAGCTAGCTTCGGCAATGAATACAGTTCGTGAAAAGCTCGTATTATGCTGTTATTTGCTGCTCCTCTCGACCCAAAAGCCGTGACGTGGGTCCTAAGCTCGTCAAACACAAAGTTGGGACCGAAGTTCACAGAGCGTGCTGATTGAACTGCTGCGACGATGGCGTCACGCGAGACGAGATGTGAATCATACAAACTCTCTCGGGGCTCACATTCCAGCGAGATTGTGAAACAGAATGTAGTAGCGAGATTCATCGGAGCGCGCGCGAGCAACACCGTGGGGCCAGGCGATTAAACGGCTGCACTGATGACGCCGCGCCCGTGTGTCCCTACATTTCTACGCCACGTTAGAGTCAATGCTGCGTAGATTGTCCCTAGGCGGGCAGTGAATGCTCTTTCTCGTCGCAAGATCGTCGTTTGTACAAGTTATCGATGATGACGAAGTGACGTTTCACAACTTTGCAAGGAGTTACTTGAGGCCAAAATTTTCGCTTCGGAAGCAAGGCGAAGATTGAACTTGGGAATATTGTGGAGTCGTGCGCGGTGTACCTGGCTTTGGAGCTCACCTTCCGCCACTCTCAACAACACTACCGGGGTAACCCAAAGACGGTGTGCGTAGTGACGCCGGTAGTGTGTGAGAGATGAGGGAGCGACGGTGGATGGCGAGAAAAAACCGGGGGAAGGAAATAAAGGAACACAAGTTACACAATCAACACACGCACACACACATGCACCAATAAATAAAAATAGTGGTTAGAAAGTGCCATAGAAAATGTCCGGTAGAGAGGAGGGTGGGGGTGAAGGTAGTGGAGAAGTGAGATATCTTTTCCTTGAATTCTTTTTTTCATTTCATTTCATTTACATACATACATTTCTTAAATGTATATTGCAAATTTCATTTCATACATACATTTTCTTAAATGTATGTAAATGTAAATGTATATTAACATTTCATACATTTCTTAAATGCCTGGTCAATATAAAGGAGGCTCTATGCATAGGGTCGGGGCGATCGCCCCCCCCCCCCCGCCCATCAACCCTTTATGCCACTTGTCCCCTCTTTCAATGCTACTGGGAGGAGGGTGAGATGAATCAGGCCCCATAACCGTTCTCCTGTTTCCACGCCCCTGCTTAGAAACGTTCCAACTCGGTGACGACGAGGAACTGCACAGCGGGCAATTTTTGAAATATTGGTTCTAGAGGTTCTGGACTTAAAATGGTTCGCGTTCCATGAACTCACGAGCGGCCTGGCAGACGTTCAAGTGAGAGGTTCGTGCTATATTGGCGACGTGCGCGATCGAAAGCGTCGCGGTGGTCGGCCTTCCACGATTGGCCGAATGCTGACTATAACGTCAGCAAAGGAGTTCTCATGGGCGGAAATAAGAGGAACGTGAGGACTTCAATTTTGACGGTGTTGACAGTATTGGTTCAAGAACGCTATGATTTCAAGCTTCCGCCATGCTAATTATAAACACCATTGAACTTGTTGTTCGCAAGGTAATGACGTCACGAAAGGTAACTATACGAGGGCGCCACCGAAACATCTCGCCGCTAATAGGGCTCGTAGTGCGTAGGCGCGTTCAGTGACGTCCTTTTATAGTTCCCATTCTTGACGTCAGGGTCAGGATTATTAGTTGTGAAGGGCAAATTCGGTGGTGCATGTTCTGAATAGACGGTTGTGTACGATGGATGTTTGGAGTCAACGCGTTCTTAAAACATTACCGTCAATATTGACACCCTGAAATTACTCTTATTTCAATTGATGACAGCAGAATTAACCCCAGTTTGGTTAATCTTGGCAAGTCGACCATACCGACGCTTTTGGTAGCCTACGTGGCAAATAATCAACAGTAAGAAAAAAATGCAGCCAAAGAATTTTATTCCGCCGAGGAGGGGACGACTTTCCGAAGGAGAAATGCGCCTGAAAGCGGACAATGCTATTCGGCTGATTTTGACCTAGCCACATCGGGCTACACTTCGATGATAACCAAAAGGCCAATAGAAAAAAAACTACATGGAACGGCATGGACGTTTTTCAGTAAATTCTGCTTTATCAGCGGGAATAAGAACGAATAACAACAATATCAGGGCCGTTTCCTGGAAGCCGGTTAAAACCGCGGTAAAAAGTTAATCGCCCTTCCCTACTAGTTACCTAGAAGTACCTAGCCAAGTTTGACAAAGGCTGCATGAACGATATATTCGTGTTTTAGTATGGAATGGCAGCTGGTGTCAGCTACTAGTTGTAGCAAATTTAAGTGGCTTTCTTAGAAAAGTTCCCGACGCGCGCTACCGGGTTTTCGCGAAGCAGCGCAGCATATATTTGAGCTTAAGAAACACGTTTTGTTGCTCGTGCTAGAGATATTTGGTAAGGTACAACTAAATTTTGTTTGAAAAATTTCTCAGTGCTTCTCTGTCTGGAGTAAAGACAGGCCTCGTTGAAATTTTTTTCCAAGTTCGAAAGAGGACGACGAAGTTCAGTCGTAGAAACGATGAGGAAGAAGTGATCCGTGAAAGGCGGGCGGTACACCGGCAACATGGTTCGCCAGCATGTAACAACTGTATATAGCATCATCATAAATTGAAAACCGTGTAATGCGGTTCCTGTGAAAATATTCCTATTACTAAAATACCCAGGCATCGAGGAGAATGCTGAAAGTGTGATTCTACGCTCCGCGTGCGCTGGTCCTTCCTGTATAAAATAATGAAGTGAATCATCATAATAAGGATTTGACGAACGCGTGTGAAAGGAAAAATGTGTTTTAGGCTTTTGTTTTAGAACAGTTGCAAGTGCAGACGCCAGCAGGTGCAGCGCATGCAACTACACTCGTAGCCAACACATTGGTGCTTGGGAAATTTCGCTAAAGGTCTATTGGGAAGCTGTCTGCTTCTGCGTGCTATCAATAACCGGTCGATTGAGTGAAGGCAATCCATCGAGCAAAACGCTCGTGCATCTGTGTATCTAACTAGATCACCTGCGAAACGATGCAATCGAAGCGCCGATCATTGGTTGTCTTCTATTAAAATAAACCGCGAGATCGGCCATCGATGTCAAGCTTCAATGATCAGGCTGCATTCTCTATAGCAGAAGGATCAGCGCAGTTTTTTTACTGACATAGAGCATGAACATTTGGGTGCTATAGTGCTCGCTTTCGTCATGGACTAAACTGCTTATAGGAAGATCATTTGGTGGTGCATAGAGTGGATCACTGCAGGCCACACGTGCCAGAGATTCCTCAGGGTGTACACCGTACTATTGTAAAAGTATACACTCTAAGAAATCTGGAGCGTCAACCGTTCCCGTAAACCACGCGGGAGGGCCAATCGCTGCAAGCTACAGAGGAAGCTCGGCCAATGTCGAGAATCAAAAGCTGTCTACAACTAATAAATAAAGAGCCTGCGTTGTGACATCCAGGATGACGTTTCGCCATGCTCGAACAGAGAGATTACGGCAATTAATTCTCGCGAGTAGTTTGCGGGAAAGTAAACGCACCAAATTTTATAGAGTGTACCGGCCCGTGATAAACTCGAAGCATGTCATTTGCATTTTATTAATAAGCTTAGCCTATAAGCGGAACGATCGGTACTTTGCACAAATGGCGATGCGGACTCAATGGAAAAAAGTAGGGGTGGGCGAAGAGCGGTTCGTATCACCTAGCACTGCGTTATTCATAACCTTCTGCACTGCTGGGAAAACCGACGACATACGGGCGCTTTTTTCAGAGTCAAAACAAAGAATGATGCTGCACTATTTGACACGAACCACTATTCGCCTCCCCTAGGAAGAAGGTGACCACCACATTGGCACTGAAACTGCGGTACCATAGAAGCATGATAACTACCTTCCCTCTTAGTTAAACATATAAAATAGCGCGAATAAGATTGGAATACGAGTGTACATCATGTTGTATTACACCTGAGATCAGGTGGTGAATGGAAACTTTCGCAGAATGAACAGATACAGAGAACGTCTCAGTTTGAGACGTTCTCTGTGTCTGTTCCTTCTACTGAAAGTTCTTCCGATTTCGTCCACCGCAGTCTCAGGTGTAATACAACATGATTAGCTACCATCAGCTCGCCTGCACTCTCACCGTCTCTTACACGAAGTACACAAGACAAGCGCTAACTTCTAACTATGTTTACTGAGGAAAAAGCAAAGCATATGCAAAGCGGCAACACATACATATATCAAGTCAGTGTCCGATTATGCAAAAACAGATATTTATTTTCATGAAGCACAATCGACGTGTCACTGACACATGCCGTCCGAACATTTTTTAAATAAAAAAAAAACGTTTTTAAAAGTTTACGAGCACAGCTTTTCCTCAGAATCCTTATCTCCTGAAGTCGCGGAAAACAACCTCAAGTACTGCAATGCATCAGCAAATGTGAGCAATATTTATCTTTTACTATTAGCGCTCGTCCTGTTTATTTCGTATCGCTGTCGTGTTTGCGCCATTTTATATGTCTAACTAACATGAACCAACTGGCCCAGCAACGTACGTTATTATAGAACTTCTCATTCGCTCAACTCATAAAATGAAAGACCACGTATTAATGTTCCGAATGCGTCGCGGTGCCATGTACACACAGGAAGTGTTTTAAAGGGTAGGGCTCTGCATGCAAAGAGCAACGGAGAGATTCATTTTAAAGACTATAAAAATGTGCACCTCCTCTCAGACTAATAAAAAATATATATCCCGGTATTTTTTATAGTATTTTTGACGGCAGAGAATGAGCTCGCATCAAGGAACTCGGCGACAGTCTTCAAGATTCGGTGGCGTGGGTGCCTGAGCGAACGAGGGCCCCGCCGGGGGGTCACGTAGGAACGCTCCCGCGTAGACACACTGTTTGCTTTTCCGATGGCTCTCACTGGCGCGCTCTTCAAGAGACGAGCGCCCTGTGTGGACATAGCGTCGGGCTTCAAAACACGCAAACATGTCCCCGTAAGCTTGGAACGGGGCGCCAGGCAACGTGCGCCCCATTCGTAATTTGATTTTTCGGCGTCGCGCTTTCTCTTTCGTATAGGTTTCAAGAGTGCTCTTCTGAACGCAGGATGTGCTTGGAAAAAAAGAAAGCAGTAACACTGATGCAAGTGCTCTCTCTAGTCTGTAGCCATACTGCTCGTGCGCAATGAGGACGGCAATATGTTCAAGTGTTAGAGAAGCCTCTGATGCAATACGCAGGTGAGTGAATCCAAAGGCTGTTTTCCGGGCTCAGAGCAGGTTATATCGCAAGCAGAACAAAAGGTTGGAGAGACAATGGGCTGGTTAGCAGTCTGATTGCAGACGAAGTACACCATTTCGAGCAGGACAAAAAACCGGCAAGCAAAAACATAGTTTTAGTTTTAGTTTTTCGAGGTAAACTTTGTTTTCAGTTGGACAGCAGCACCCGTGTATTTTCTATAACATAATCGACTTCGGGGGGGGGGGGGGAGGGGGGGGGGGGGGGCGAGGGCTTTAATAATTTGAAACACTATAGTCTGTTGAAAGTTAAGAAAAGCAGGACAAGCTTATCCAAAACAGCTTCGTGCTCGCCGTGAATCAACTCCACCTAGATCAAAAGATCTCAGTGCCCAATTATCAACGTCATATTAAAGGGACACTGACAGGGTATCTATGCTCGCCAAGGTTTTTAGTTGTACGTGACATATGAGAGCCTAATACAAAGAACACAATTTGCGGCTCGAAATTCGGTTTCTTTCCGCCCGAAAACCGCCGATCAAGTTTGAGTCGCGCTCACTCTCTTTTCCGTGGTCATTTTGGTGGTCGACGCGACCACAAAATTTAATCAAAGTCGTGGGTCATTGAAGGCACACAGTCAATACTAAAAATAGATAAAAATATGAAAACCCATTTTTTGTGGCTTCCAAAAAGCTGCAAATACATTGATTGAAAAAATGAAAGCCGTTTACAACTCCCTGTAACGCCGAATTAGAGCGCAGCTCTTGAGGAGGAGGGAAGGCACGGGGGGGTCACGTGACCTTGGGAGGGGGGGTCACGTGGCCTGGGGGTCACGTGACCTCGAGGAGGGGGGGAGTTTCCCCGCTAAATCTAGCGGGGAAAATTTCCGCTAAATTTAGCGGGGAAAATTTTCCGCTAGATCTAGCGGGGAAAATTTCCGCTAAATTTAGCGGGGAAAATTTTCCGCTAGATTTAGCGGGGAAAATTTTCCGCTAGATTTAGCGGGGAAAATTTTCCGCTAGATTTAGCGGGCAAAATTTCCCGCTAGATTTAGCGGGGAAAATTTTTCCGCTAGATTTAGCGGGGAAAATTTTCCGCTAAATTTAGCGGGGAAAATTTTCCGCTAAATTTAGCGGGGAAAATTACCCATCATGCACCGCGCGGTTACGCCGACGCCGACGCGCGACGCCGACGGCGACGCCGTTCAAGCCGGAAACGGGCGCCTAAGAGCTGATGCTCTAAAAAAAAAAGGTTGCACAGACAACCGGAAGCATTCTGTGCATTCACTGCATAATTCTCACCATGGCGTTGTTTCGCGTTTCGTGGGACTCGCGGGTGGTAGCGGACGTCGGGCGTGGGACCTCTACTTCAGAGCTGTTGTTCACGGTACAGGCGAATTCTGCCTTCCTTCGAAAGAGAAATTTTGGACCGATCAAAAGAATTGATATTCATCCCGTACGACACGCCCGACCAGCAAGCCGATTGCACGAAGACGTCGCCGAGCCGTGGTCCCTTCTCGTGGCTGAAGACATCGCTCGCTCAAACTTCAAGCACGAAGTACGTACATTGAGTTGAATACGCACGAGTACGGTTTCTTTACTTGGCGCGAGTGTGGACAATGCGTGGTGCTGCCCGACTTCAAGCCGGGAGTGCACGTACCGGAGGAAAATAGGCAGCAAACTTTCCGACATACAGTCGACCCGATGCATAACTACAAAAGAAAGAGTTTCTTGAGTAGCTCAGTGGAAAGACGTCCACTTCACACGCAGTGGGCACGGGTTCGATCCCTATTGTGGGCGTACCATTTTTTTTCGAACATTTTGCGATCTTTACGTATCGTTTTTTTTACAATTATCACTGAAAAAACAACAACAAACAAACAAAGCATTGCTGTGGACCGTACGTCGCTGAACTAAATGGTATGGGATTTCATTTTTGACACCTTTGCCGCACAATGCCACTTTCAGATGTGAGGCAGCTCTTCACGCAACATCTTGGGAGTATTCTTTTCGGAGTCGATCACGGGAATTCCCCACGGGCACTCACTACTAATTGCCAACACTTAAATGTACAAAACAACTCATCTGGAAGTATAGAAAAGCGAGCGGAACAGACATAACTGCAAAGGAATCGCAAGGCGGACGAATCCCGAACGCATTTCGTCTGCTCCACCCGGAAAAGAAAAAAAAAACAAAATCGCACGGTCGTGTGTAGCCACGTGACTTCTGCCACTCACACTCTCCTCTCCACATCTCCGTGCGGTGCGTGGGTTTCGGTTTCAGTTTCGAGCAGTTGCGTTTTTTGGCTTTATTAAGAAAATACGTGACTGCGTAGCAAAATATTAATTGGGTAGTATTCCGACACCATAATAAATCGCCTGGCAAAAAATGAAAAAAAAGTTTTGGGGGGTGTCAGTGTCCCTTTAAGGAGGCGAACGCGGGGCACGGATTCGACACGAGTGTTACGTCAGCATTCGGTTCAGACTCGCGTCCAATCAGAGAGGACATTAGTCTAGGCCGCTCGCCGACGCAGCACCACGCGTTCGCCTCCTTAGGGTAACGTGGAGCATTCGGCACAACGACTATCTTATAGACAATAAACCCTTTCACAAATTCAGTGCCATTTAGTGGCTGAAGTATGGGTCCTAATTCTTGTATGCTAATGGCGGATAAAATCTGGTATCTATTCATCAACGGTAGACGTGGGAAAGTTGCGGTGCTTTTTTCTGAACAGTTATTTCTCTATTATCTTCAGTTTCGATAGTATCAAGAAACTACCGCTCTGTACGAAGCGCTTATAGTTGAGTAAACCTCTTGATAATGTTGATATTTTATTGTCATGAGCTGTCTGGGCCGTGCCGAAGCCGAGCATTCCAAGGACTTACATGACACACTCAAAAGCGTTGCGCATCGAAGCGTATAAGTCTCGTCACGGTGACGTCGAACAACAATGTAGCGAACTAAAGTCTGTATGATCACGCTCCGCATTGATTTTTGTCTTCAAATTCTTCCTCCTCCAGCCATCAAAAGGCCGCCCTTAGCATGTACAGATGCTTAGGTGATGATAGCTCTCGAAGTGGCCAGCCTGAATTTCGGAAAGGGTCGATTACAAGCATGGAGCCCGACTGGTGCCTCATGCATGCAAGAACCTGCACCCTGCTCGATGAACGTAGATTTGGCAATATCGCCATTGCACGGACGTGCCTGCACGAGCGGAAGCATGGCGGCGGCCAGTCGCCCGCCGTCTCAAAAAGCGTCGCTGTGGTCGAAGTTCGCGATTGTCCACACCATAGCTTCCTGTACACTGATAATGCTTGCCCAATCCCGGGTTCACGGCGAGGAAAATCCTGCCAATCACGGTGAGGCGAATCCTCGTCGTGACGTCACGAACGGAGACCTTAAGAGGGCGTAACCGGAACATCTCGGCGCTAATACAGGAGCTGTGTTGCATAAATGCTGGTTTCATTCGATCATTTTCCCCCTCTCCGGTGTTCGCTCTGCTAAAGTGAAAAAAGCTCGAGAGCTCTGTGGAAGGAACTTGTCCCTACTTTTCTTAACTTGCAACATACTGTGGGCACATCTTATGTGTTACATTTCTACCAATTATTGTTTTATAAAATTAAAACCTCTAACTAAGACAAGGACAAAAAGGAAGGCGGACAGGACGAGCGCTTACTCTCAACTGAACATTTATTTAAAAACAGCTAAAGCAAACAACCTCCGAAAAGAAACAATATTCCTGCGGATCTAAGAAAAAAAGAACGACGCGCGCTTATGCACCATCAATCATGCCAAAAGATTTGTAGAACTCAACGTGGGTGTGGTGTACACAATACCGGTGGCATGCGGTAGGGTGTACATCGACCAGACAGGACGGTGCGTAAAAGTGAGAATGCGCCAGCTTGACCCGTCTTTGCGATCAACAACTCGAGGACACCTGCCTCTTCATTGCAGAGGTTCTCCGTGCCAGCCCAACTTTCAAAATACCACGATCGTGGGGAGGGCCGTGAAAAAGCTGCGAGGGAAGCGCTTGAAGCGCATGCTATAAAGAAAGAGGACACCGTTGGCTGCGTCAGCCAGCCGTCAATTTTTCTGCATAAAAAAGGGAATGATTTTAGTGACACGTGGTGATTAGTGACATCACTGGGGGATTCAGTGTATTTTTTTTTATCGGAGGTTGTTTGCTTTAGCTGTTTTTAAATAAATGTTCAGTTGAAAGTAAGCGCTCGTCCTGTTCGCCTTCCTTTCCTGTTCTTGTCTTTCTTAGCGCTTTTAATTTTAAGCCATGAACCGACTCGCCCGCTTCTCAACTTTACCAATTCTTGATTTTCTTTCGTGACAAGTCCGTAAATTGGGCGGCAGGTCCGTGGTTTGATCAAATTCTCAATGCAGTGGCTTAGCAATCGCGCTTTAATTCGTATCAACTTATTGTTTCTTTGCGTTTGTGGACACAGTCATGACGTACAATTAACGTCCTCCGTTTCTAGAACTCACTGAATGTAAACTATGCTATGACGCACGCGTAAAGCCAATCACTGGGCTTCCTTCATTCACCTCAGGCAATAAGAAAGGTGGTAGGAAAATACTCCAACCGTAATGCAGCTAGTGGCAAAAGCAGTAGATGCACGCCGCAGAACCTAGGGATTGTTCGATTCCAGGCCTGCCTCATTTGATTCGAGTGAACTTTGCATCGGATGCAAACTCTCATTTGCCTGGTAAGTCTGTTTTCTAGCATAAAGATAGCATGGCAATCAAAGCGTGATACACCACTCCCCCTTTTAATTGGCTAAGTCAACTGAATAACACCACCCATTGGTGTTCTCAGTGCACCGCGGGTCAGTGTACATGCAGAGACCTCTAGGAAGGTGTGAACCAAAGGACTTATACTTCGTCTCATTAAAAACCGTGCAGTACAGCCGAAGCTACGGGAAAGATAGTGTTTCCCGACCTGTTCAAGAGGAGGGAAAGGAGGAATCCGGAGCCCTTTTCTCACATTCCTCCTTTTCCTCCTCTTGAACTGGTTGGCATACGCTCTCTCGCCTGTAGCTTTGGCTGCACTGCACGGTTTTAGTGAGGCAAAGCATATGTTACGGAAAAAGGAGAAAGGGGAAGGAGTGCGAGGTTTTCTTTACTTGAAGTGTACTCAAGAAAAAGCACAACTAAACTTTTCTTCTGTCTACTCACTCTTCAGAGCCTAGTGCCGTGCACTAGAGCGATCAACATTAACAACCGACAGCGTTCAACGTGGACGAGCACCAAGCGACACCGACAGGCAACCTGTTTGTTGGAGTCCGCCGTCCCACCTAGCGGACAGGATGCCAAAGCTACAGACACGGCAGCTGTTCCTCCGGTGGGGCTGAAGTTGGCGACAAAATACGGCGAAATACACCCAGAAACCGAGTCAGACGACGCAGGACTCCCGCTTCGCTAGATGGGCTAAATACCCAATGACAAACATGGCGAAAGTAATGTAATTCTATTTTCAGAACGCACCGTACGCCGAAAATCTGTCGATCGTGTAGTACCCGGCGGGATGTGTTTGTCAAGTACATCTCCGATTGGATACATTCCGCATTGTTGCATACATAAGACAGAAAGAAACTCTCGAAAGATTATCGAGCTAGCAGGCCTGATCCTTTGTTGGTGTACCTTCTGCCCTGAATATAATTTTTCGGCCGGTTCATTATTCTCAAATTCGATTTCGTTCGATTTAATTTAATTAAATCGGTTGATAATTTCTGTCTTTTGCGTATTTTTCTAAGCTACGTAGGTCTCACATGAACACTTCTTTTGAATATGTATCCTCGTTTTGACTTCCGGCATGACCAACGTTAACATTGAAACCCGTACAAACCTCAAGAGTTCGTTGTGTTCCATGGCCTCGTACATGATGATCGCCCCTGACCGCCGTGCTCCTGATTTTAACTATGAGCTAGAACGTGTCCTCGTACAGATGATTCATGATAAGAGCTTATTTGGGGAAGTAAAACACCCTATGTATTATAAAAATCTCAGATTGTTCATCAAAACACAGTTTTAAAATTAGTATAAAGCGGTACCTTCTGTCGTGTCACGTTGAGCAAATACTTTCAGATTGTATTTTCATTGCGTATATGAGTTGTATTACCTGTTTCATTTATTTCCAAAGTGTTAACTTCACTGACGATTGTATAAGTTCTGTACAAAATATGCTGTGTTGATTGTTGTTGATGTGCCATTGTATCTACCTCGTACTTCTCTAATGTTTATTGTTTTTGTTTTCGCCTGCTGAGCATTGTAAACGGGTGATAGGGTCACGTCAGGCAGAGATCATCTGCCTTTTGCCCTGTTACCCCAGACCTAGTGTCTAAATAAAACCAAACTCAACTTAAAAAGCGCACGAAAGTCAAGGCCTTCCGTGAGATAGCTGCAGCCCTTGGCTTCGACGACTATGGTAAGTAACCGCAGGTACTGCCGTAGCAGCGGTACTTATAGCGTAATTACCGTACCGCTGATCTGGCGCCTTTAGCAACACGCGGCGCCAAAGCAGCGGCAAGGCGGACGCCGGCAAGAGAGCTCAAATGGCTGTAGCAGACGGATGCAAACGAAGTACTCAACGGAGAGCACGAGATGGCGCACGCGCAAAAGCACAGTGCGTCCTCTTTCTTGTCCTTCTTTCTCGTGCGCGTTTTAATCATCACGGACCCCTAGAGACTAGCCCAGCTTTCAACCTCGGAAGACAGGTTCGTTTGTCGGCGAGTGTTGTTCGCTGGTGGAACTGCCACTCCGCGCTGTCGGCGATACAAGTCAGACGACAAACAACAACTACTCTATCGTCGATCGTTTGTCGGCGTTTGTCGGTCATGTTTGTCGCTACAGTGGGACAGTATCAACGACACACAACTTTGGTTTGTTGCCGGATAAAAGTCGACGTCCTTCCCTCAAGAGGGACGAGGCTTTTACAGAAAAAAACGCCGGCAGCACTCAGCGGGTGATAAGTAACACAATTATTGACTTCGCATTAAAGAACTGTCCGTTGAAAGGTCAACATACTTTGTGAGTCGTTCATGATCAAATGAGGCAAGATTAGTTACGAATCTGTCGAGGTAATACTATTTGCGAGAAACGTGAAAGATGTCGCTCTCAGTTTTATTTATTTTTGTTAGTGGGCACAATCGACTCTCTGGGCCAAACTACGAACCAACGTAGAAAGTTTATTCGGTCAACCACATTCATCAATACGAAGCTACGAATGTATTTCTTACCTCGCAGATAAGTTTAGTTCATGACGTGTGCGCTTTGGTACGGTGTAAAAACTTAAAAACAGAATTAAACGTGCAAAGAGAGAACATTGAGAGCTCAATGATGTCCGTGTTTTTCTCTTCTATGTTTACATATTTCTTGCGCAGAAACGGTTTTTTTTTTATCCCCTTCCCCTTCACCATGTGCCCATAAAAGAAAGTAACTTGATTGTTGGGCTTACGTACGTCATTCGGTATTATATTTCAGCCGAATACACACCACATCGTAGAAAGATCCAATATAAATATTAACCGCGTACTTTGCGAACCACTTAAAACTACAAAACAACACAATAAAACGCTCCGGCGAATCACACAATCTTCACAATGTCGCGGCGTCTGAATGCCCCGAACGACTTCCAAAGCTCTCGAAAATGAAATAACAGCGCGGTGCGAGAATAGCTCCGAGCGACTCGACTTTCCCAAAGCTACCGAGAGCCCATGAAATATTGCTACCTTCATCTGCGGCCGACGAAATGGCATTCGCCGAGAACCGCTCGATGAATATTTGATGGCGGGGGCTCCTCTGGCTCGGCCGCCGTTCCCCGATCCAGGCGAGAGGAAGGGTTGGGAGATGGCATTCCGTCGCTTCCAGACAGACCCCTGTGTTTGGCGCGCACGCCTGTGTTCCTCTACGTGCTGGTCTGTATATCTAAGGCGCTACCCGCGCTGCAATGGGGACTTGAAGTGTTCCGTAGCGACACGGAGAACTATATGGTCTCACGTATTCCTGGCTTCAGCGCAGCGTAACGCGGCGCCGCGGTTGGCGACTGTAGTTTACGTTTTAAATGCATTCTTCCATCTTGGGTTTTGTGACTTATTCATGAGAACGTTATTTATTCTACGTCAGCTACTAAGCCTTCAATATATTGATGGTGACCAAGTGGATGATATGATGGCTTATTTTAGGAACTCATGTATACAGGGTGCTGTTTTATTTTTTATATTTTTCTGCACAACGTCTATTTCGTGACCCGTTTGGTAGACTTGTACAATAATAATAATAATAATACTAAAATATATATGGGGATGAGTGTCTCGGGGGTGCCTAGGAGATAAAGTGTAGAGCGGATGTTATTTGCAGACTCCGGCGGGATCCGAAATATCGAAATCCACTTTATGCTCAAGGGGAAGCGTATGGAAATAGGCCTATCGAAAAATATGGATTTGGGGGATTGTTGCGAGGTACCTGGAAAACAAACTGCGACATCTGAAAGTGCGTAAGTAGGGAGACGTTGAACCGAAAATATTGTTTGTATTCGAGACGATATCTATATGGCTAGTAATAAAATGAAGATGGAAGAAATAGCTGGCATCGTGAAATCCCCTCATGGCTCTCTTGTTCTTTCTGCGTGGAAAACTACCTGGAGTCGTTGACAGGTTAAAAGTACAGTGGAAGCTCCTCCCACCTCTCCCCTTTAGCAGAGCGGACGCAAGAGAGGAGGTCGCCTCCTCTCCAGTGTCCGCTCTGCCAAGGGGAGAGAGGTGGGAGGAGCTTCCACCTGAATCTTAAAAGGGCCCTCCAATGGTCTTTGAATTGGTTCGAAATTTGCTGTGAAACAAACCTTAGCGTACGTAGGAACATGAAGGAAAAATGTTTTGTCCCGTAAATTCGAAATATTATGATTTATTAGTAAATTAAAATTAAAAATTGACTGCATCTCCACGTGGTGAATGATGTTGATTGGGGCGAAGCTCTGGTGGTGCTTGTCTGCGTAGACGCTGAGCCGCAGCATGCCGAGCCTTTCGTTCGTTTTCATCCATGTCAGAAAGAGAATGTGTGGTATGGAACGTGGTTATATCCGAAATTGAGAATTTGACCGCAGCGCCCTCTCCTCTATAAACGTTGAGACAATGCATGCAAAGTTTAACGCGATTATATACGCATCTGACCGCAGCGCCCTCTCCTGTATAGACGTTGAGCGGCTACATGCAACGTTTCATCCATGACATCCCCAGCTCTTGAGTTACTACATCATCTCAGAGCTCCCTACTCGTCCCGCAGTCGTGGCCGAGTGGTTAAGGCGATGGATTAGAAATCCATTGGGGTCTTCCCGCACAGGTTCGAATCCTGTCGACTGCGCAAACATTCATGTTTTTTTTTCATCTTTTTTCTTCTTTTTTTTTTTGTTTTACACGAGCACGTGAGCTTACGAGCAGGACCACCAGCACTGGACGCCGGACGCTCGGACACTGGACGGACATACGGACATAATTCACCTCTAAGGAGCTTCGCCCCTAAAAAAAGTTTGCTCCTTGAGATAATTGGCAAACTTTATTGATTGGAGGGTTGGAGCGAAGCGGCTGGCCAATTGGTTGCGGGTCAGGCTCATGGTTGCCGCGACGAGGACCCATGCATCGTTGGTCTCCTCGCTTGAATTTCTCGTATCGTCGCAAGTTCAGGCTCCGAACGCGATCAGCGTTACCAATGGAATGGACCCAGGCTCTTCATACGTCGGCGTCGGCAAATCCATCGCGAAACGGCGTAGAACAATGTTTGTCATCCACTTCGCCGCGCCCCGTCATAGAATCTAGAGCGGTGGGATCAAAGCAGCGAACCGAGCAAAGATTTGTACCGTCATAAGTAAAAAATAATAATAATAAATGCTGGGGATAACAAGTGCAAATAAGCATTTCTTTTTTACAAATACAAACACAAAAATCTGGAAAAAGAAAACAAAATTGCCGTGGCTTATGCTCGGCTATGCCAGGATACACGTAGCGTGAGCTTATGCGCACAAAATGAGAGGCGCTATCTAGCGGCTCCGGTGCAGCCTCAGACTTGGCTACTGCGCAACGGAGGCGCACAGCTGGGCACGCGGCGGCGCCAGTGCGTCTGCCGCGGCTATGGCGTCACTCCTCTGGAATGCGCAGACCGGCAAGGCACGCTTTGCGGCGGCGGCGGCTCCGGCGCGCCAGCTGTGCACCGTGTGACGTCACTGCTCCTCGCGCATGCGCAGCACGGCTCTTTGGGAGCCACGCGAAACTGCTCAACCTCGGCCAGTGTAGCTCACGCTACAAAAAGAGATCACAATGTGGCGTTCGTTAAAACATCCGCCGCCAGCTACGGCGGATTTGATGCACTCGCGTTTCGCAGCAGCCTTCCACGTTCACTTAGGCATAACATTGAAGGGAGCGGAGGGTCCACAAGTTACGCCGTTTGAGCGTTCGAAGTTGTAGCGCACTCCGAATAAACCTTCCGTGCTTCAACCTTGTTTTCATTCCACGCCGCTTCTACATTTGGCATTTGTTGTTGCGAGCGAGGACGGCTGCCGGCGAGAGACGACTAGCACATGATCATAAATAGCAGATACACCAGGTCATTCTGAACTCTAATTAACTCTGCCTTTGGTTCGTCATCGAACTTCGCGTACTGCCGTCCACTCACAGACACGCACAATCGAGCGTAACGAACGTTCTGCACACTAAGGCCCGTTCACACACTTGCGTTCGGAGCGACCACAACGCTTGCGAACGAATGCAACCGGTTGGAACGACGATGTTGCCATAGCAACGAAGCGCCAAACGGCCGTTTCGTTCGTATTCGTTCGCAGCGCAACGAGTTGAGCCGGGCTGAACGAACTTTTTCGCTACGTTCGGGAACGAAGGGAACGACCGCACCGACGGTCCAATCACAGGTCGAGGAGAGCTGGGCTGCGCGCGTTGCATGCTGGTCGTGGTTTCTTTATGAAAGCCGTTTGCTTCTACCTGCTGAAAAACATGGCGTCGGTGGCGATTGTCGACGTAGTCGGCGGGGTGAAGCTCATCGTTCCGCGTAGAGCTCTATTCTTAACTGTGAATTATCGTAGTGTGTCGCTATGAAAACCCAGCACGTACTAGAAGGGAAGAATCCATCTACTCGTGCGGCGATGTCGTGCCGGCATTCTCAAGACAGCAGGAAGGTTTGTGCCGTCGTGTTTGTTTACTTCGACTACTGTGGTGCTTTCTTCATTTGTTTCCTCGAACATCGCCCAGATTCCTTATTTCGTGCATTCCATGGGTGTGCTCACGTTCAAGGTATTACTGGAGCGTACCGTATGATGGATAGGAATTTTCACGCGTTTTCATCACCCGAGCAAAGCGATTAGTGTTAGAATTCCTGAACGCTCGCAACGTCTATGTGATCAAGAAATCATATTTCTGCGTTGCTACATCACTGCTAAAATTACACCGTCTTTTGCAATCGTAGAAAAGGCGTGTGGCGAGATTTGTACTATTGGCAAAGTCGTGATTCTCCAAGGCGGCGTACTCTGTCATTTTTTTTTCATCCACTGTATACCCTGCAAACCTATCCTAAAAAAAAAGAAGAAAGAAACGTTTGAGGCTATAGAAAACTGTCGGTCTATTTTCTGTTACGCCAGTGAGTGCATGGCAGCGCGTCTCCTTCTTTATAGAGGCACAGCTGAAACAGCTGACGGCGGTGGAGAAGCGGTCGCCGTGAAGACGACGCGCTGCGCTTGTTGAGGTGCATGGTTGCAGGAATGTGTACGCGCGGCGCAGAGCGGTCGTTCCAGTCGCTCTTGTCGCTCCGCAGATAACGCGCTCGTTGCAGCTGTCTGATCCAGTCTTAACGCACAAACAGGGGAGGCGCCATGCTGAACGGGGTGAACAGTACACGACACACGGCGGTTTTAATTCGCAGAAATAACCGTCACGTGGGACGATGAGGCGCCCGCGCGATGGGCAGCGCTCAGTCAGCTGAATGCGTCAGCCGCTCTAGTGCGCACGCACACCGGCTGGTTTGGCTGGTTCCGCCGCTAGGAGGCGAGCATGTTTCTGTACATTTCAAATATTTTTTTTCTATTTTCAATGTTTCTCGTTTAATGAAAACGCTTTCTTGAAAGAATAACGATGGTTTGCGGAGTGATACACGATATTTAACCTGCATAAAAATATGCAGGTTAAATATTGCAAATAATTCTACCGGCTTTTACCGCCTGCCTATCAAAAATGCTTACCGGTGACGTCAGAGGTCACGTGTTTTTAACGCACTGTGTCGCCATGGACGTCGAGCTGTTTTTGCCCTATCATTCTAAAATTCTATGTGCTAATATTTCCTGGCTATTACTTGTTTCCCAAATAGTCCGAACCTCTAATGAGGTGGTAACATCAAAAGATCAGAAGCTCAAATGTCATTAGAGGGTCCCTTTAACAAGTCACCGACAATATGGCCAGTGAGGGTCTCGGTACAATTCAGTGACAGATAAAACTGTTATCAATATCTTGAATGCATTGGCAGGATACTATTTCTTCGTATTTATGAATTTAGTGCCTTAGACCGGAATTATTAGTCTTCGATTGCTCACATCACTGGGTAACGTTGTTAGCCATTGTAATTAATGTGATGAATACAGTGTTTGAAAATTATTTTTCATCATGCAGTATCAAACCATTTTACCTATGGCCCAGAATTGAGGTTGGCTTAAGTCACTATACTATGTTCAGTTTTATTCAACCCAATATTTTGTTTCCCGTTTGGGTCAGCTCTCATCGCCATGTTATCATGCAGATGAATTGTTAATTTTTGATATAAGTACTATATTATTGCTATAATATAATTTTAATAAAGAGTCGCACTCCTGAGCCTAAAACCAAGTCGGTCCAATGGGAAAAGTACTGTACGTCATGATCAGACAAGGCGATAAGGTAAACTAAAGTTTGTGACTTTCACAAGCCGAACCAATGAAGGGAATTTGGCGCACCTATATAGCGAAGGACTGATGATTAATTTCAATTAGCTGGAGTTTTCTCGATGTGCAATCCAAATCCCGTTTACACGGCGCCTTCTCCTCAATGAGCTCCAGAGCCACCTTGGGAGCAATGAAGTGGGCAGGATGCCAGGATCTTTGTTTAAGGCCACGGTCCCACTGAATGTGGCAGTTTAGGTACTTTTTGGTAGGTCATTACTCATCTCCTTTTAAGCACTGTTTTGTGGGATTGATGTCATTCGAAAGGCAATGCAATCCTCTTTCATTTGATATTATGTATGTATTGGTTTATACTGTTCATGCGCATTTGTAGCGTTGTGAATATGATGGCGCGGACCCTCACTTGCTCCGCTGGTTCATGTTTTACGAACGATTCATTAAAGATAACACGGTTCCAATAGAGCAGTTTTGTTAAGATGATGTCGGAGCAGAATGTAACGGTATACTTTTTTGGTATTTGCACTACTTTGTTTTTTACAGCTCTCCAAATATTGCCCTAAAATTGACATTTTTCAGCACAAATATACTTTTAATGGCAAGCGCTAGGGCAATGAAATTAGCTACAGATGTAGTGATTATATTTGGTAATATGCAGAAAAAAAATTAATGTTGTGTAATATTTTTTTGTTTAGATATTCTATATCAAACGTAGCACTTTTTTGTGCTTCGAGTCATCGTAATTCAAATGCCGCTGAGTAAATAATTAAACCATGGTAAAATCGTTTAGAACATTTAGAACTACAATAGTTGCCCAAGAGGTGGACGGTGGCTTTTTTTATTTTCAAAGTCATAACGCTCCGGGAGCCCTTCAAACTTACCTGTTTTTGACGCACATCTTTTTTGGACATCAAACAGATTTATTGGCATCTAATAACATTTATTCTATGGAATAGATATACATTGCGATGTATTAGATTTTCCCAATGATCTTGCTTTGGTTTCTTGATAGTTGTAGAGCTTAGCTAATTTTAAAAACAATTAAAAACTGTTTGGGTGTTTTGTTGTGCTACCTGGCGGATGGCAGACAAAACTGCTGATTTCCAAGTTCAAACAATTTTCGAGGGCGGCGTTGGCGTCTGTATCATCATCAATCTCCGTGTCGTTTCACCTTCACATTTAGAAAATATATTTGAAGATTTACTATCGATAAATGAACGGTTTAAGTACTGGGTCAGGTTAATAAATCTAAGAGAAATAATTACACAAGCGTAGCGTGATATAAAGTGTTCATTATTCGATATAATTGAAATCAATAAACGATAAAGACGAAGAGGGAAAGAATACACCCGAGTTCACTTCATGCCTAGAGTCACTAAATGAGCTGCGTTTAAAGTATCGGCACTCCGTTCCCCAAAATTGTTTTGGGCGCCGCCATTTTGGGTCTTGCGCAGAGCAAACACAACTGCCGATCGTCATGATCCAAAAGTGCAACATCCTCTGCATTAGATGCGGTGCTAGGAAGCTGATACAATATTGCTAGGCTCTGTCGCGGGTTGTTTAAACATTCGTGGAGGACGGAAAAGCGTTTCCTGTGATTTTAGATAATGCTTCGGATAACTGGCAACCATGATTGTAAGCCACAATATGGCCAAGTGTCGTTACTCTGAAGCATAGCTAATTTACTGGCACTAGCGGGAACAATGAGGAAGAGGCAGGTGTCAAAAGGTAGTGGCTTGTGGAATCCACAGGGCTCACGTCATGGACCCTCCAGGTATTACAAGCTTCTTGAACAAGGGCATGAATAGTGTCATTAAATAAGCTACGCTTCAGAGTAGCGACACTTGGCCATATTGTGGCTTAAAATCATGGTGTCCAGTTATTTGAAGCTGTATCTGAAATCACAAGAAACGCTTTTCCGTCCTCCACATTAAACAGTTTGCGACAAAGCAAAGCAATATTACATGAGCTTCCTAACACCGAATCTAATGCTGAGGAAGTCGCAATTTTGAATCATGACGATCGGCAGTTGCGCCTGCTCTACCGTTGGCTCTGCACAAGCACCAAAATGGCGGCGTCCACAACACTGTCGAAAAAGAGAGTGCCGATACTCTAAGCGCAGCTCATTTATTGGCCCTACTTCCCGCGAACCTCCTTTCCCCTGACTGAAACTGAAACTAAATATGAATAATACACCATTATTATAGCTTATTTAGTTTTAACCACCTACACACAATGAGAGGAGGAAGCGGCCGGGTAGGAGAAACGCGGGTTTTATGTGCGACTGTTTCTAATCAACGTTAGTTCTAACCGTCTCAAAAGAGAGAACGCGCGAGCTTGCGCTGGTTAAAAAAAAGACGGTAAAAAAAAAAGAGGTGACACGCTGTGTTCTTTGTGATTGTGCGTCTAATTGCAAATTGTTGTGTGTATGTTTATACAGCCGGAAGTTAGTCTGCCTTAGTGGGCGTCTGGTGTCTCAGGTGTACATGAGCAATTTAGCCAGTGCGGTACAACCGCAAACCTGGGGTCTTTAACGTGCACCACGCAGTAGTGATACACGACCATACGCCGGTATGATGCTCTTCCACATCGAAACGGGCAGGGGCGGGGTGGGTTCTGCAGCGCGAGCTTTCGCTCCACGTGTTCCGAGCTGGTGTGCGCTAGACATGCACTCGGCCACCGATCGCCCCCCCCCTTATATAAGTATTTGAAGATCGACGATGGACGTCGATCGTCTCGAGGTAATGTAACGTAATAACATTATATAATTAATAAACATATTGAAGGACTGAACGACTCAATTTTTCAATTCTTGAATTGTAATATGGCGGTAGCCTATTGTACTTACTGTTGATGAAGAGCAATATGAGGTGACGAAGTAATGATTAAATTATCAGGCTCTATAAGGACGACGATATTAGTGGGTGTCGAACCACAACGTACAGTGCCAGACTTGTTTCAAGTATCGTGTACCCAAAGACCTTTCTTCACCCGCAACAGAATATGGTAGAATCAATGAGGATGCTGCTTTACAACTGTACGTGGAACAGGAAAACTGCAATGTGCAGAAGTGCGGCTTATTCGTTAATATAAAGGACGGATTTCTAGCAGCATTCCCTGATTGACTACTTGGAACAAATGGCCTCATTGACGTAAATTGTCCCCGTTCCAAAAGATTCTTGAAGACTACTGAAACCGCAAAGGAGTATGAGGCGAAAAATAAGAAATAGGAGCCTGGTGTGAAAGGTCCAAATCACCACCATAGCCTCTACTACCAAATACAAGGGCAGTTACACAATACACAAAGAGAGTTTTGTGATTTCGTTATATTTACACTCAAGGGCATTGATATCCAACGTCTTCAGAGGGATGACACCTTCTTGTCAACCAACATAGAGCCTTTTTACTCAAGTTTTACATGGAAGGCCCGACTTCCGCTGAAATTCCTCACGTACACAAGTTGTCCGACCGAATAATCTGCCATTACTCCCGATCTGGGAGTCTCTCGATCTTCATTCATGGCCATAGTATCATATGAGATCGAGCGGTGTGGCTCTTCGTCCGCCGAACATATTGTTTCGGCGGGTGTTTTTACCGTGTAAAATGAAACCGTCGCGTGCTGCTGGAACAAGAACCTGGCGATTCTTCACTGAACTGCTTCTTCCGTAAGCTTCAATTAAGAGGGCTTTTTTCGTTTCGCACACCCACTGTTCTGCTTGCCCGTTAGTTGCAGGATGGTATGGTGCACTAATGTGATGCCTGATGCCATTTTTTTTTTTTTTGGGGGGGGGGGGCTTGTTTATTTTATTTGAAGCAAGATTTGGCGCGTTATCAGAGAAAAGTATTTTTGATAGGGCAAAAGTAGGGAAAAGAGAGCGTAGAACGTCTATGACGCGTTTTTACGTCGTGGCAGGCATCGTGTAAACTTCCAACCACTTAGAGTACGCATCGACCATGACTCCGCAGATGCGGATACGTTTCGCCACCCACAGAGTGAAGAGTGGATCGTTTTCAGTTACAGTTCATGATGGCGCTGGACTCGAGGAAGCCTTCGACTCTTTCCACAAAGTTAGCTGATGTGCCAGCACTTTTGTCGAAAGTGGTAAGTGTTCGAAACGTCGACAACGTCGGTAGCCACGTGCTGTGCTTGACCCTGGACGCTTACCATTCGCTGAGAAGAAACTTGCTTGTTCGTCTGCCACGATTCGTCCGATATCAGGTCATCACCGCTACTCCATCTCCCGACAAAACAGGTCGTCATTGTCCGCATGTCCATAGTTAGCAATCACGTGAACTTATAAATTCCCATACGCTCATAACTTGCCGTCGCTAAACGCCGTTCATTCATAGCGTGTTCATTGCAAATAAACGTCTTCCTATTTATTCTGATGGTTTTCATCATACTCCTCCGAAGCTGTACTTACAACATTATATCGGTACTTTCGAAAATATTGCAACGGCGTTTGTTTTCTGGGAACTATAATGTAACAACCTTTACAAAATCTTCCGGATCCCATGAAACACAATATTTCGTTATGTCACTTTTCGGTCGTCATTATAATGGTGAGGTAAGTACCGTAAATTGCGAAGCAGTTTACTTGACGTCCGCTTCCACTGATGTCTTGGAAGATTGAGTCTACTGAGCGTGCATCCCTGCAGAAGTTTTCATTGAAAGAGTATTGACACGTCAATCAACAATTGATTCCTTCTTGGTAAGATTTATTGCGAAAGCCCGTGACAACCGCTGAACCGCATCTCCCTATATTAGAGAACAATTTATACAAAGCCTGAAATTCTCGCATACATTCGTTTGCTGGG
>JAZHYW010034118.1:0-20427 GCA_037355805.1 Ixodes ricinus | reverse complement strand
CAGCCCAACGCTTGTTTCATAAGTTCCGACAAATAACGAGTAATATAGGTAGTACAGTCAGTATCACAGCATGGAGAAGGAATGAGTATATTCACGGCATAAAAAAGTGGGCAACGTTTTCAGTAAACTTCCTAGCACGTTTCACGATTTTTATAGATGAATTGATAAAACTTAGTTTGAAACTGCGGAAATTTATCTCAGTTCCTGGAATTCCAAGACTTCGAACTCAAAATCAAAACTCTCGAAATTGTTATACTTGTACCTCAAACAATTCAAAATCTTCGAATTTTCCAATCTTGAGTCTTAAAGAAATACGAAATATTCAAATATGTCTACCTTGATTCGTAAAAGATTCAAAATATTCGAACTTGAACTTGCAAAAACATTGATATTTTTTAATTATACGAATTCGAACATCTGAGGGGTTCTAAAATTCGGAATGTTTCCGAATTCGAACCTTAAGAAGGTGGAATTGTTCAAACATTTCGAACCCGAACTTCGGGATATTCGCGAAATTCCTAGCCACAAGAAGACCGGATTGATGTGACCGCTGTCTGCTTCCTTGTTGCTCCAATACGCCGGACCTCATCCTCAACTTACCATGCGCGGTTCCCGACTACTTTCTTCATCGTTAACAGCTCTCTGCCATGTCGGTTTGCTCAAAGCACAAACCAAGGGCGAGAACGTTACATTCTGAAGCCACAGAAATTACCGTTAACAAAATCGCCTTATTCCCTGCTCCCTGAATCCTACTGGCGATGGTTTTTTGAGCGCTTTTTGTAGCGGTTCAGAAACCGCTGCAAACTGTTTCACAGCTGTTGGCTGGATGACTGAATTCGATAAAATATAAACAAGACATAGAAACATCCCCATTTTTTCAAGGGACATCTCATTGGAGTGAACATATAGGATGCGAGACGCAGTCCAAGGTGACGCACGGGATCAAAGCATCTTCAAGGCAGGCGGCATATGCAGATGCGTACCGAAGAGGCACCATAACCACGGCGCGATTAAACAAGAGGGAAGAACAAACGAATTAAACTATTCTTATCGGAACGTCAAGAGTGGTGTGAAAGAACTTTAACGATTTTCATCGTCTGCGGACATTTTGGTTTCAGTCATTTGAGATGAGATACAAAGTTAAGCTTCAAGTCAAAAACCACTCTCAGGAACTTATGCTCTAGCTGCTTTAGCTGCAATGTTGTTTCCATTTAACACGAGGGTCGGATCTAACCAAAACACACGCCGGAAGATAAAGGGGACACATACTGTTTTTTATGAAGATAAATTAAAATCTTTGTCATTCGCTCCTTTTAGTCACTTTATTTATGGTCAGCTGTAGCTGCCTTTCTACAACTAGATATAATACACAATGCTAGAAAAGTTTAAATATTATTTGCATACAGAAAGTACGATACGCAAGAAGGTACGACCTGGCATAGATAGTTAATTTTTACAGCGAAGAGGGTGACACTTGGGACTCCACCATGAGGAACCCTGCTCTCCTGAAAAAACGATTCGGAAACTGTTGTGCCTAGCCCTGTCGCCAAGTGGTATTGTAAGCCTTCTCCAAGGCAAAAAAGACGGATTCGCAATGCTGCCTGTTCACAAAAGCTCGCCTTGGAACAGCTTCCAGCTGAACTAAATGGTCGGTTGTGGAGCGTCTGGGTGGGCAGCTACTCTAATTTATATCCAATATTTTATTTTATTCAATGAAGTAGACTTTTTAACGAACCGTTCATAAGTTGTTTCCAGCAAACTTGTGAATGCTATCGGCCTGGAATATGAAAGAAGAAAGGGGTCTTTCCTAGGCTTCAGTTGCAGAATCACTTCTGCTTGCTCGCATTTTGTAGGAAAGTATGCATATTAGAAATAAGTGAGGAGTGCACGCCCTATATGAAAGACCAGTTTGAAATGCTAACTGGTCAGACTGGTATTCGGACTGGTCAAAGTGGTATTTGGACTAGTCAGACTGGTCTAACAAAAAAATTAAACTGATGCAACTGGTAGCCAGACTGGTCTAGCTGGTAACCATATTGATCTAACTGGTCACCAGATCGCCTTCTAACTGGTCACCAGATTGGCCTGACTGGTCACCATATTGGCCTAACTGGTCACCAGATTGGCCGAACTGGTCAGCAGAATGGCCGAACTCGTCATCAGACGCCGAACTGGTCACCAGACTGGCCGAACTGGTCCAACTGGTAACCAGACTGACCAAACTGGTCACCAGATTGGACTATTTGGTCCAACTGGTTGCCAGATTGACCCCTCTTTCTCACTTTATTTGTAGGGGTGCGCGAATTGGCTTTTTTATTTATTGGCTTTAGAATAATACCGGCATGATCGAGCGTTTACTTTTTACTAAGAGATTCATCCCCTGAGCCGTTCAAAATACTCTCAGAGGTATGACATTGCTGGAAAAAAATCAACATGCTGGGAATATGTTTTATTTCTTGGGCGGTCACCGAGAAATTCCTTACGTTCAAAACGACCAGTATAAAAGACGGAAACGCAGAGCTCATAAGTAGTGATCGGGTTAGTGTGCTGTTGTATTGATGTTTGTATGTGCCATGTATGTGTATGCGCTCATTGTATGTTCAGCGGATGCTTGTAATAGGCGTATTGTGTCTACATTTGTGTATAATAAAGATTTCCGAAGCGCAGGGGTGGCGTGAACAAATAAAAATATTTTTTGTTGAACTAGCGTGACAAGTCAACCAGTGTGACCAGTTGAACCCCCATAACCAGTTCAACCACCATGACCAGTTCAACCATCATGACCAGTCAACCAGTATGACCAGTTCAACCACCATGACCAGTCAACCAGTGTGACCAGTTCGAACAACCATGACCAGTTCAACCAATATGAAACTGGTTAAACGGGAGCAATAACCAAGTTTGAAACTGGTACCAGTTTGAACTGATCTTTCCAATAGGGGCTGCAAGTTATTTCTCTGATAAATGCCGGGCTATCCCGTAATTTATACGATCAGAACCTGGGAAAAGCGCTTACGGACATTAAAAGCCATTGGTTACTCGACCATTGCAAACGATTGATTATACTGTGCAGAGGCTGCTCCTGCCAAGCTGATTATCGTCCTTTCCACATCCGGCTTAAACTTCAAAAACGCTGAAGAGTGGTGTAAGGAGTTAAAAACGGCTGAAAATATGGGCCTAAAAGATTAGTCTGGTTGTGCAAAGAGGACACATATGAAAATGGGGGAACTGCAAAACAGTGGTAATTTTAAGCATTGTGAAGTCGGTTCCACACTGCCTTTGCTGGGACAGAGCTGCTGATAGAGGACAGATATCCTCTACAAGACTTTATCTTGGCCTGCTTTCTAGTCAAACAAGCTCGAACCTTATTTCGCTATAACTTTATTAAATTCAGAAACGTCGAATATCGGCGAAATATGCCCTATGCACTATTCTGTTTCTACTTAGCGGTGGAATGATCATCATTCCGTCATGTCTTGCACTTTTTTGCAATGTTATAGGAAGTTTAAGGAATGAAGCAAAAAGTGGCATTAATTATCTTTTTCTATAATGTATGTGATGGCTTCTTCATGTGTTAGGGACTGGAACATGTGAGGTTTCAGGTCCCACTTCAAGCTAAAAAGTCTCCACATTGTGTTTTTCAGTTTTCAGGGAGGTGTACGTTTCATGAGGCTTGGGACCGGAACTAGAAACTTCAGAACGACTGGAAAGTTATCGAGCTTCAAAAGAATTACTTAAAACTGTCGACTTAAATAAAAGAAAAAAACAATGAGGGGGATGATATAAAAAAAATCAATAGGTACGTGAGCTGCGAGGTGCGTTAGAAAAAGTGTGTTCTTTCCTATTCCTTAGACACTGCCCAGATGATAATAAAACCGCAACAGGACATTACGCGATTTCTGACGATCTCTGCCCACAAGGGTTGGTGAGGATTAAAATATTGTAAAGGTGAAAAAGGGTGAGGAAGCTGTGTGACCAGTCGTTGAGGATCATGAGAATGCAGTGGAATGTGGTTTGCAATATAAAAGGAGACAAGAAGGGATAAGGTGATCAAAAGAGACGCACGACCACAGCCTTAAGACATGTGCAAACAGGAGCTTGAAAAACGTAGTAAGCTGGGTAGAGTTTGCAAACGTTGAACATGACGGAAAAGAAAAACGCGCCCGTCTGTCTTCTGTGTTCTTTCCTCGTTTGTCCTTGTCTCTTTGTGCGCAATTTTCATCAGGAACTTGAGAGCATGCAACTCTATTCTGAACAACCACAGTTACTCCACCAGATGAATTTGAAACAAGGCGATCTTTTCTAAAAAACACTTGATGGCGAAAAAACACCGATTTATGATGATCGCTAACGTGTGTCTCTAGTGAAGGGAAAGCAATTTGCACGTAGCTCATGCCACAAAAAATGACATAATCAATACTAGGTAAAACACCGCGGCACTTCCACTGCATAAGTGAAATTTAGCCGCTCCTCTAAAGGAAAGATAAAAGTTTTGTAAAACCAGCTCAAACTAGGAGAGAATGTGTAGATCCCGAATCTGCCGCACGTCTCAACAATAAATCAACAACGACATTTCAGAGGATTGCAGGTTTTTGCTTCTCTTTACTCTTAGGAGTCTGCCACTCCATGTCGGCTTGGTCCCACGCATGAGTGGAGAATTCTGTACACTTATCCATTGCATCTGCATCCTAGGTGAACCTTTTACTACAGGTTTTCGTATGTTCGGGGAACGGGGCACCATGTCCCTTTCCCCGAACATACCAAGGCAAAGGGGTTGCAGAAGGTGCCGGGAGTGGCGTCGCCCATCCCCTTACGTGCTGCAGGTGCGACACGAGAGCCATACCGCTCTTTCTATGATGCTCTCTCCAGGAGTGCTGGCGTGGTGTTGACCAATTTTCCTGGAACAAGACCGGAGATGGGGGACGGCTGCGGTAGCCACCGGCCCATCCTTAAATTTGGAATCAGCCGATGTGTCCTTTTCGTGTCAAGACAAAGGTTGTTACCCTTGGGTCGCTAGACCGACCGGTCGAGATTGCACGTCCTGGAAGCTGAATCTTCAGCTGGGGCGTGAGAAACTGCAGTGGCCTCCCACAGTCCAAAAAGGACGTCTGGGCTGCCACTGCAACCTTTAGTTAGTGCAGGTCCCCGCTGTACCACCTGCACGAAGCCGCTCTTGTGCAAGAATTCGAAGCAATGGCTGGGCTTCCGGGATGGAAAGGTTCTCTTTGACCTTTAAGGAAAGTTGAAGGTGTCCTTGAATTCGAACGAACCGTAAAGTTGTAATGTAGACACGTTAAAAATTATGTGTATTAAGTTTTCTTTCAATTTTTAAAGTAAGAAAGTCGTAATAGCCAATTGAACTTTTGACGTAGACCCGCCCGTTGCGGCGCGCCGAGGGTAGTAAAGCGCGAGAGCGCATAGAAAAGCAAGAACAAGTGATGTGATCAGCGGGGTACCCCTGCTCGCCACTACGCTGGTTCTGGGATGCGTACGACGACGTCACGCCGCTCTGTAAAAATAACAGTTTGCAGAGAGGATCACCGCATGCCATTCACCAATTGCTGCACGTATTTGTCAAAATAAACGCGGTTCCACGTATACTTTCCCCAAGATAAGTGGGATGATTGAATTCACAGGGACAAAAAGCTATAGAAGTTTGCTCCTGGCATAGATTCTTTTTTAATTGCTTAAGCCTCCATTTAACGGTAAGTAGCTCTTTTCTTTCCTTCGACGGTTCACAGGATCTAGAATATGCAGGGTGGGGACCACCGCAGTTGGCCAACGTGCATCGTAGATACAAGAGCGTGTGGGATGGTCAGTCTTGGCACACTTTGTAGCAAGTTGCTTTTCCCCGGCAATGCTGGGAACCATGGCAAATTCTCTGGCATTTCAGACGTCTTCGAGGTTTAGGTCCATAGAGCGGAACATTGCAGTGGAGATAGCTAGCCTTTGCAGTCTTGAAGTCTGGGGGACTCAAAGGTTAGGACTATGTGTTTTGGTTTTCGCACTTGACCATCCCAACGCAAGGTCAGGTGCATTGCAGATACAACTACTTGGTTCGTTGAATCCTTCAAGTATTTCAGTGCCGGAGGTCTCGGTCCCGTCATGCTCGGAGATGAATCCATGGATAGTATTCTGTGTACAACGAGGTGTAACAGCTACGTTCTGATCAGACACAAAGTTGAAAACAAGGAGTGCTTTTAACTCTGTTTTGGTTTCAATTTCCACGAGTATATCGCCTGCGGGCATCTTTTGCTTTGATGCTCTTCCCTATTACACTTTCTAGTACTTTCGCAAGAAGACAGAAAGATATCTCTCAGAGGGGAGTGTCATTTTCAGAGTGAATGGCCAACACTTTGAGGAACGCGGGACAAGAATATAAGGTTGTGTTTTTCATAAGAACATGGGTGCGGACCCTTTTTGGGGCTCGATCAGAAGGTTTTTAAGCTTGAGAACCCATAACAAATTTTGGGAGAAGATCTCGGTGCCCGGGTGCAACACCCACCCCGGAGCCCAACACGGGAAGAGGTGATGTGCCATAGCAAGAGTGGCATGTCTAACACAATTACTGTACCAGTGGTGCCAAGGCACAATACCCACGTGTGGTTGCAGGGATAGGACCTGTTTCGAGCCAAGGTTGGCCCTTGCCGCCTAAGAAGGTACAAAAGAAAGGAAAATAGTGTAGCAGGGGAGCTGGATAGTGTAAATGTCACATGGCGTTATCTCGACATTGATTTCCCCGCTAAATATAGCGGGGAAATTCAATTTGTGTTTGGGCTACATGTGTTGTTGTCCCTCTAAAGTTGGTGAAAACTGATTTAGCGTGTACGTCATGTGACGCATATTTCTCTATTTGGAGTATAAGTCACGGTGCGTTAGGTCACGTGACGTCAATTTCCCGCTATATTTCGCGTAAGATGAGCGGACGGGCAACATTTTGGAATTGGTGGGTTCTGTTAAAAAAAATAATTTCATCCTTTATGAACATTTTTAAGTAGAAGAAAAGTGCTTCTGCACAGCTTTAATTGGTGGTCATTCACGTCCTCCCGTACATTTCACGGAATGGACGACGGGTGATTGCGTTAGTGAGTGAGAACATGATATTACTTTGAAGCATGAAATGCTTTTGCCGGAACCCACAATCCCAAAAGTTTCTCCCTCCGTTCGTCCGTACGTTTCTGCCTTTCTCAATAACTTTAGAGCAGAAATTGACGTCACGTTACGCGATGTAACGTGACCCATGCGGTAATTAAGTCTCCACGCTAAGTTTGGCGGGGAGATTGACGTCACGTAAGCTACATCAATTAAGCTTTCCCTCTAAAGTAAGAGAGAAAAATGACATCCCGTGAGCGGAAGTAATGGGACGATTACACAAATTTATATTCCCCATTGATTTGGGAGGAAAATTTGGCCGAAACCCTGACATAACGTGGCATAAAATTGAACTGGTGTATAGGTCAAGTGACGTGACCTAGACACCAATTCAATTTCTCCCTCCAAATTTAGCGGAGATTTTTACGTCACCTGAGCCAACATCACGGCACCTATACGCGAATGCAGTTTCCCCGCTAAACCTGGCAGAGAAATTAATGTCACGTAACCTGGCGTCACGTGACATCAAATTGAATTGGAGTACAGGTCACGTGACTTCAGGTCGCGTTACTTATATCGCAATTTGTTTGCTCCTCTCATCGAAGCGGGATTTTTAAGTCACCCGACTGGACGTCTTGTGAGATACACCAATTTATTTTCCCCGCAAAAGTCCAAACTATAGGTTCTTTACTCCCTGAAATGTCTGAATGTTTCTCAGCACATTTAAACGGTGACTTCGTAAAATCAGCAGAACCCCATCCTTTGGGAATGATTATCTACGTTAATGCGAATAGCATCAAACGGTAGCGGAGTTATGCGCGTCTCGTCAGGTGGCCGGCACACTCTGGATACGCCAGCCCACTCTTGAGGCGATTCTAAATTTGTTGACACTTTCACAGCCATGCGCACGATCTCCGCAGCCCAGCACGTGCGTTTGTGTCACTTAGGAAGGCGAGCAAAGCACGCGCCATACGCACAAACACTCAAAATGGTACCGACCAGACTTTCTGGCGTCTCAGCTAGTCTCAACCAACGGTACTCTAAACGGTTGTTTATATCTTTACCATAGGACGCGCTTTACAGCGCTGTCACAGCTGCCGGTGCGCGCGCGTTCCCATGCACGAGGGCTCATTCCGCTCTCGTGAGGCTGAGCACGGCCGCTACATCACCCTCTCCCGAGCGCGGAGAGGGTGAGCTAGCGGCCGTGCTCAGCCTCACAGAGAGCGGAATGAGCCCTCGTGCATGGAACGCGCGTACCGGTAGCAGTGACAGCGCTGCAAGCGCATCCTTGTAAAGATATAAACAACCGTTTAGAGTGCGTTGAATGACTGCCTTCATAGCTCTGTGGTGAAGCGCGTCTGCTCTGCTGATCAAAGGGTCAACGGTTCGAATCCCAGCCGGCGCCGGTCTTTTTTATTTATTTATCGACCCGCGGCGTAAGAGGTTAGATAGCCAGATAGATAGATAGATAGATAGATAGATAGATACATAGACGAAAAGTGCGTGAAGTATCCAAAGAATGCTATTCGCATTAATACTGAATTTCATGCATCAGATGATTTTGAAGATAAAGTTCGCTGACATTTTTTAGGAAAGAATAGCTACCTTGGCCATGTTATCGTGGAGCAAAGAGGAAGGTTTAAGGGAAAAAAAGGCTGGGTGGATGGTAACATGAAAACTGGATGAGGTGATTGGTCCCAGATATTGTGCAATACTCCAATTAGTCGAGGAAGGCTTTCCCGTGCTCTGACGAGCCTTTGGGTCGAACCCACTCGTCTAGCGTCTTCAGAATGTCTTCTTAGAGGGCTTCCAGCACATTTGTGGTCTCAGAATATGGGTTGCAGGGATGCATGTATTTGTTTCCTATGCAGGTCTTGCACTTGACCTCTTTAGGTTATTGTAGTTCGAGGCTAACCAGCTTCGCAACATTCCCACAGAAAGTTGTCCCCAAGCATAGTAGAAACTTTTAACTGCCTGCCAACAACCTCGTCAAGCAGAAATATTCAAAACAATGGAGGTAGATTGGTCTTGAAGAATATGATTTATGTTTATTTTGTTCATAATATTGCACTCTCCAGACAAAGGGTAAAACACTGCGTAGCACTATACTTCTGCTCGTCTAGTAACGCTGGGCTTGACGCAGCCCTTCGATTAAATTTATTGAACGTTTGTGTGGAACCAACGAATATTTAGTTTCTTCCAATTTCGCTCAATAATGATGCACTGGTGGCAGTCACCCTTGGCTCCAGTTAAAATGAAAACAAAGAAGTTGTTAATCACAGAGTTTTTTTACTGTAAAGTGAAGCCACTCGACAGTTAAGTTTTCACTAAAATACTAGAAACACTGCTGGAGAACATGATAATGAGTTTTGTTGGCTAAATTGCGTCCTAGGAGGTCACAAAAATAACATAAACTTCTCGGCAGTGGAACACTCAAATATACTCAAAAGTTTAAGCTCAACGGAAGGAAATGAACGGTCTTTACATTGAAAATGTTTATACATTCAGTGACTTCTAACTGCACCCACGCACTCATCTTCTCGTTAGTGAAAGTGGAGTGAGAATCTCATATCAAATTCACAAAATTAGAGTGCCATGACAGATGGCGCTATATTTTATTACATGCTGAAAACTTTATTTTACGTAACCAACTAAGCGAAATACAACTTAACACAAAAAACAATATGTCTGTAAAAAGTGCAGTTATAAAATAAAGTACCTCGGTTGGATGCGCACCAAATTAAGGTGGCCAGCTGCATTGCCAAAGGCAAGTTTCCCGATCTTACAGTGCTTTGCTCCAGCGTAACGAGATCGAAGTCCATGCAATAATGCCTCCAACCTATTTAGGAGTTTTCTGCTTGACTACAAACAATGAGTAACCCTTGAGAATGTTTATCGTTAACTTGTGTCTTTCCTATAGACAGCCGTCCGTGCGTTGGCACGATCCTCTCCACCCTGCTAACCGTAACGAACAGAAGAGCAAACCGAGTACCCATCTTTAGGACAGCTGTGCAGGAGGAGGACACTGCAACAGCAGGTTACATCCCAACATTGTACAGTCTCCGCAGCTTGGGACAACTCTCCTCTCTACCAAATAACAAAAAAGAGGTGAGAACGTACACTGTAACCAAGCAGTGGTTTGTATTTGCTCGCAGCTCTGTGGATGCCTCACTCTAAAAAAAGGTTGAGGCATCCACAAAAAAAGGTCTCACAAACCTTGTCCCATACATAATATACCTAAAAATTTTAGTTCGACGTACGGCGCACTAACTTCAAACCGATGGCACAAACCTTCAAGGGTGGATTAATAGCCGAGGGGCACAACTTACTGATATAGCTAATGTACGTTTTACTGAATACAGAAAGAAAATAAACGGGGTTGTCTTGGCCCGACTGCAGAACCTCAGGGTTTCTTACTGTAGTCTTTGATATACACTACAGCTCTTTAATCAGTTATGTCGCAGCGTTATCAAGCCCCTCGTAAAGGCTGGGGCCGTCAGTTAGACGTAAGTGTGCTGTACGTCGAAATGAAGTTTTTCGGGGTGTATTATATGAGACAAAGGTTGTAAGAACACACCATTTTCTTAGAGTGAAGTCCTGTAATAGTTGCCGATGTCCCGAAGAAAGCTGTAAACTAGAAAAGGTCACTGGGAGGTTTCAGGTAAAAATGTATATACTTCGTATCAGCTTATGTGCAACCGCAGCCGACGCTACGAGCTAATGGGAACAATCAGGGAGCGTCAAAAGCGCAAGTCACTGGGAATATTTTGTTTATATTTTTTCAATGATGATAGAACACCTACATGAACGCAATAAATGCCATATTAGCGCGCTTTTGACGTTGTCTGGAAAATGTAATCAATAATGCCGTCTACGGTCCCATTTCCCCAGCTGTAGCCGAGCAGTCGACAGTGCACATCTTTATATATTTAAGCTTGACAACCCCTGAAGACGATTACAGACTCCCTGACATCATAGTATCATAGGGTCAGCCAGCTTAACTCACCAAAATCTTTCACGTATTCTTTCTCTCTTTCATTCGCAAATACAGTGCACTCTTTAGTCAAAATCCCTCAACATTCCAATAGTAAAGCGCAACGAGAGTGAGAAAATTTCAAGCAAAGTTTATCTCTTAGCTGTCCGAGGACAGGTACGGTGCGCGACCTACGACCGATTCTATCGTATATCGGTGCCAATATCTGGTTCGATCCTGTGCGAAACATACGCAGCAGGCACTATTTGTTCATCAGAGTACCGGGCAAACACGTCACATGTCGCGCCTTGCCAGTAATTATCTCCCACAGCAGGATCGTCACGGTAGAACGCAGCTTGCACCGCCGTGCTGGGCCCATCTGTGGGCGCAGCCTTTTCGACGTGTCACTTGATACCACGAATGTGGCACATCTGCAGGAAGGCGGCAACCGCGATGGTGCCATTTTCGTCCGTAGGTTTGCCATTCCAAGTTCACTCAAGCTCGTTTACTTCCACACAATGCTTAGTGTATTGAAGAAATAACTACGAATGTCTCTCGTGTGCTGAGTACATAGTCCACTGCAAGTATGATATGGCTTCGAGTTTGAGATTGAACAAACTTGAAAGAGACATAACTCTTCCCCTTTTCACTTCAAATGCCGGTTCACGTCGGTATATAAAAATAAAAGCTGATACAGTGTTCAGGAATAAAACAAGCATAAATAGTACGGGATAAAATATAATAATGTAAAATCATTAACTATTCCAGAGCGCTGTCAAAATGATGAGAACTGAATTCTTCGAGCGGCAAGTCTGGGAGCTTATTCTTTTGATGAATTTAGCGGTTTATAACCAAGATAACAATCTAATATTTTTCGGTGATTTACAAAAATAGCAGTTAACAGTAATACGAGGCAATTCGTATTGAAACGCGTCAATATGAAATAATTTACAAGAAAACTGAGAGAACTGGGAAATTGTAAAAAAGTCCGTTTTCTTTGAAAACAACGAACAACAACAAAACAAAAAAACAATAATAATGTGCGAGAAATATATATATATATTTTTGTGATTCTGATCTATACATTTTTTTCTTGTCTTGACTTCGCTTGTTTTTTTTTGTTTTTTTTCGTATTAACGACATTGATAGTTATGTATGTTGCTAGATCGGAGAGTTAACACTTTTATATTTTCCTTTTTGCTTCACTTCTTTTGGCATTTTCTTTGTGAAATCAAAAATAAAATAAAATGTTGGGTGTTAGTGGAATATATGTTTTTAGCGCATGGCGATAATTGGGTCATATTGTAAAAAACGAGAATATGGTTTTATTAAGAGAATGATATATGAATGACTTTAACAACAAATTCCGGGCATTTTGTATTTTCTGAAAAGTCAAATGTTTTAATCGAGACAATTTGTTTACTTAAGTTATAGTAAATGTCACTTGATAGCATCAATGCAGAAACGTCAATGTAAACAAAAGTACCTACATATATCGATATCTTGATTATTTCGGTGAGTGTGAGTAGCCAAAAGGCCTAGAAAACGGTACACTTTGTCTTTCACATGATAATTATGCTATCTATAAGACAGTATTGTTGCCAAAGGCACGGTCAAAGACAAAATATCATGGCGCATCCGAGTGTTTTAAATAGTCATTAAAGTATTGCCGCATACGCAGCTCACCAAGTAGGTAGGCTGCGCGCTTGGCTACCACAGAGATGGCCGGGGTTCAAATCTCGCTACCGCTGCCGTTCTTTTGCTTTTCTTTTTGTAAGTAGAATACACTAGACCGTTGGAGACCCGTGTAGCTCGTTCATGCTCAGAATCTATAATTCCAGAACGAACGAGGTAGAATGTTCTAAGCTCCCAGGCAAGGCTCGAAAGAGGCCGCGCCGTGCTGTACGGAGGCAGTCTTAACCTATCGCTCGACTCTAGTGTTCACGCCGACTAGAACTCTAACGCCGACTCTCGACGCCCGCAACGCTGTCCTGTTGCCTTCTATTATTCTCTTCTCTTTTGTTTTCTCGGCATAAGTCCGCCACAATAAACGTTTAGTTTCTGTTTGTCCATTCGTCGATCGCGTCATCAACTGTCATTCGTGATAATATCATCCTGTTCTCTCCCTCTTCCTTTCACAGTTTTCACTTCTATCAGTAATTATCCCCTCCACCACTCCCCCAACTAATGATGACCGTCTGGCCTCCGACTATGACATACACGTTAGATCCTCATCTTTTGAAATCCTTCTCTCTCTTTCTGGCACCTTGTAAAAAAGAAAAAGAAGATTTTATGTTCGTTGCAACCGTGTGATAGGACTCTTGGAAAGAATATCTGTATGTAAAGTGTGAATACACTGGGAACTATTCCTAATGAGTCTCAGAAGCGCACCGTAACCAACCGCTCATCCGTCAATCGTACCGTGCAAAACTTGGCACACTACCAGACTTGGGAAGTGATCGGTTACTTTTTGAAGTAATTTTGTAAGTGCCACTTTGGTTTTTTTGGGAAGTAATTTGTAATGTAATTTCGTTACAAAATATTGGTAACAGATTACTTTAATTACTCGTTACTTTTTTTAAAAATACGAGCCTAATACAATAACTGGAGCAATACAAGCAGAACATTCAGCAGCATAACGACAGCAAGTTCAACAAAAGAGAAAACATCAGGAAGGAAATAATAGCCGAAAAACAAACACGATTTTTTGTATGACCGGTCGCTAGAACCACTAGAAAAACGGGCAAGGCATGTAAAATATACGAAAGTGAAAAAGATCAAGTAAGACAACGCCGAGTAGGCTCTTCGTCGCCTTCCATCGTATTTGTCTTCTTCTCCCGGGCAGAAGAAACATCTTCGTGTTGATTTGTTATTGTTTTTTACACCGTTTTACCCTTTCCAACTTTTTCGACGTTTCCTGCCAACTGCACAGACATAAACGCGGGTCCGTATCCCCTCGATTCGCGGGTTCACAACTCGCGTAACAGACGGTAATGTAGCCTCGCGCGAGGGGATCGAAATTTTGTTGTCTTTGATGTGCGCTACTGTATTCTAGCACGCTCTTGAGGAACGGCTGAAAAGCGCCCGGCGCGAGGCTAAGGGCATCGTCTTCGAGGGTACGGACGATACACCTTTTGGTTTGTTTGTCTGTTCATGGTGGTCGAGTCCACTTTTCACTTTACAGGAGGAAAGGTGGCGAGGGCAGTGCTTAGGCCGTCTAAAGAGTGCTGACTGAGAGAGAGAGAAAGAGAACCCATAAAAGTGGTGGGATCCTGTATTTTTTTGTGAAACCGATGGCCACCGCTTCTCTCGCTCTCTATGCCCTCCCCTCCCCTGGCCTCCAAGAATATTGGTATGAAAGTGAGAACCGATGAACGATCGATATCACGCTAACTACCACTTTTTCTCTGACTGGTCGAGTTTTCGGTCATGGAGTGCCCGTCGTCTCCATGTCTACCTCTTAATTAGATGTTCGAAATTCAGGGCACCGAGAAGGGAAGCCTAGAGGTTCGGGGACATACTTTGCTTGCCAAAAAAGACACATTGTCATCAGCAAGAACAACAAACTCTAATCTACGGAAACACATCAAGGTAAGCTGGGAAACCTGCATTCTGCTTTGGCTATACATTGTAACGTTAGCACCAAGTTTTTCTGTCCTTGGGAATAAGAGGCGAAAGCACCCGCGTCAAAAGGAAGCTTTCGTAGATCGCTTCTTTAGCTCCGAATCTGGTAGCGGAGGTAGACGCTGCTACTGAGCATGCGCAGCGCTAGCTTTGTCTGCACAATTACAGGGATCATTTCCGGAGGCCGTAAGCTAGCGGGATGGTGAGTGTGGTTGCAGCTTTCGGTGCCTTGTCAGCATACAGGTGAACGGAGTGCACCTAGACACTTTCGCTTAAATACATTTATTTATTTTTACAAGGACTAACATAATACGGGCGTATAAGAAATGAAAATTAGTGTTGCAAAACATTTTCGAAAAATATCAAAAGCTTGCTATAGTTTTCTGGACAAAAGTGCTGACAAAGTAACGTGAAAGTAATTTGTTATGTAAAGAGTAAAGTAATCTGTTACTTTTCAGCGAAAGTAATTTTTGAACGGTAATTAATTTTATTTGAGGCTTGGTAATTTGTAATTCTAATTTATTACATTTTTGCAGTAACGAGCAGAAGTCTGCACAGTACAGATAAATACTCCAGACGCGGCAGACCAACTGAAAAATAGGTAGCGCGATTTCATCGAGGACCGCGAAATATTCTTGTTAGCCGCGAAACTGCACGAAGGCATCGTACTGCTTGGTAAACAATGCCTAACATATTTTCGCGGAAATCTAGTTTGATGAATATTTGAACACCATTGTTCCTTACAAGGAATACAAACGGAATCTTCCCGCCATTACGTAATAGTTAAGTACCATACACCTCGTTTTTTTCTTTGATTACGTTATAGAAGTTTTTTGTAGACTCAGTTGGTCTATGTTTCTTACAGACAAATGCTGAATATTCCCAAATTGTCGCTATGCTGCCATGACCGTTTTAGTGCCCGGAATATAAGATAAAATTGTTATTGCGTCGACTATTTACGTTTTGTGTGCTCAAATACTTTGCAAGAGCTCTACCTTATTTCCGTCGCTCTTTGAGCGGCATTCATAGAGGTGTATTTCTCATCGTGCGACTTTCACGCCTATAAGAAACACGTTTATGTGTGCGCAGCAGACAGATACACATTAACACTTTTTAAAGACAAGGTTGTCATCTCGCGGGTTTTGACTGAATTCTAAAGAAGGTAGAATTCACTGAGTGCGTTTTAACGCAAATAGCGGACCGTATGCATTTCTCCACAAAATGTTCATACATAGTGTTGCAAAAAAATAGGAACTTTAGAAGTGGTAACAGGTGCATGAACCTCCGAACATCACTTGCGGCACCGTGCGCTGGTAGGTGCTACAAAAAAAGTATACCGTAGCACATGGCGGTGATGCTACGAACGTTTAAAAGTTGACGGCAGCTGCGTTGGTACGTAACCAACCGGACTGCCTGTGCGAGACGGATTTTCAGCTTGGGACAAAACACCACTGCTTCTTTTCCGAATGAAATATTTGAGTGGCACATTTTAATGTGATACATGAATCGAATGAGATGACCGTATAAGTTATTTAATATACACAAAACGAGAAGGAGCCAGCTACCGTTGACCGTTGCCGCCGACCCGATTAGCATCGAATTCCTCGCGCCTCTTTTGCGCTCGCGCTTATTGACCACTGGGCTTCTTCGTCTTCTTTGCTCGGTCGCTACAAGTGCCCCCTCCTAGAGAAGTGGACGGCAGAGAGGCGTAGCCCAGGTGACGCGTCGACAGCGACGTGTCTCGATGGCAGCTGCCAAGTGCGCAGGTTTGAGTCGGTCAACAGACACAGTGTCTGTTCGACCTCCTAAGTCCAGTAGAAAATGTTTGTCTCTCCGTTCTACCACCTTGAAGGGTCCATCATATGGTTGTTGTAGCGGCTTACGAACTGTGTCTCGTCGAACGAAGACGTGGGTAGATGTTCGAAGATCGTGTGGTACATAGATCGGTGTTCGTCGTTGTAGTCTTGGCTGCACTGGGCGTACTCTGCGCATGGCAGCTTTTAGTTCATTGGCGTAGGTTGCAGGGTCCGGTTCAGCTTGTGGATCACATGGGGGAAAAAATCACCTGGAAGACGCAACGTGCTGCCATATACGAGTTCTGCGGGGCTGCAGTTGAGCTCTTCCTTGACTGCCGATCGGAGGCCAAGTAGGACGAGTGGTAGCTGCCTGCACCAGTGCGTAGAGTCTCCTTGTGCCTTGAGTGAGGACTTGAGTGAGCGGTGGAGTCTTTCCACCATACCGTTGGCGATAGGGTGATACGAGGTTGTGCGTATACGGTGTGTACCAAGCAGATGCATAAGGGAGCGAAATAAAGCTGACTCAAACTGCCGTCCGCGGTCTGTTGTTATGGTGGATGGCACACCAAATCTTGCAACCCATCCGCTCACGAAAACCCGGGCGATGGTGGCGGCAGTGATGTCAGAAATCGGGTAGGCTTCTGGCCAGCGCGTGAATCTATCGATGCACGTAAGTATGTATGTGTTCCCATCTGATGGGGGTAAGGGACCGACAATGTCAATATGGACGTTATCGAATCGTGTGGTGGCCACGGGGAATCGTTGAAAGTTTGTGGAGGTGTGGCGATGAATTTTTGATTTTTGGCAACCAATACAAGCGCGTGCCCATTCTCTCACATCCTTATTTACGCTGTGCCAAATAAAACGCTGTGTTATCAAACGCTGCGTTGCGCGTATCCCAGGGTGTGAGAGACCATGGATCGAGTCAAATACCTGATGGCGAAACGGTACAGGGACAACAGGTCGCAGCACTCCAGTTGAAACATCGCAAAGGAGAGGGTGATCACCGTGCGGAATCGTAATCTTTAAGAGCTTCAGTTGGTTGGGTAACTGAGTGAGCAGGAGGATGTCCTTGTCACCTTGTTGCGCGGCAGCCATATCTGCGAAGTCGATGGTAGGTGATATAGCATTGCAGTCGAAGGTCGATGATATGCGCGACAGGGCGTCCGCTGCTGGGTTGTGAGATCCCTTGACGTGTCGGATGTCTGTCGTGAATTCGGCGATGTAAGATAGGTGCCGTGTTTCTCGTGGAGAAAACTTATCGCTTGATGATTTTAAAGCATACGTGAGAGGTTTGTGATCCGTGAGGATAAAGAACTGTCGACCTTCTAAAAAATGTTTGAAGTGCTTGATGGTTAGATATATTGCCAGAAGTTCACGGCCGAAGGTGCTGTAGCGGCATTCTGCAGGTTCCAATTTTTTGAGAAGAATGCAATCGGGTGCCAGACTGCTCCGATGTATTGTTGCAGAATTGCCCCAACAGCAGTGTTGGAAGCGTCGACCATGACGTTCAAGGGAAGATTTGGTCTGGGATGGAATAGAAGTGTGGCGCCAGCTAGTGCTTCTTTGGCGTGGTGAAATGCCGCTGTGGTTTGGGAAGACCACTCCAGTGCCGTGGAGGGTGCTCGCGCACCTCGGAGGAGGTCAGTTAGAGGTTTCAGTATCTCAGCGCAGTTAGGAATGAAACGCCTGTAGAAATTAATTAAACCAAGAAATTCTCGAAGTTTCCGAATGGAGCTTGGCTGGGGAAAATTTTGAATGGCGTTGACTTTCTCTTCGAGGGGTCGAAGTCCGTGCTGGTCTAGGCGGTGACCGAGAAAATTGATTTCGGTCACACCGAATTCGCACTTGTTCTTATTGATTATGAGTCCATATTCATCGAGGCGCTGGAACAGAACTTTGAGATGTTTCAGGTGTTCTTGTTGGTCTATGCTGAAGATGAGAAGGTCATCGAGGTACGCATAACAAAAATGCAGATCTCGAGTCACTTGATCTACAAAGCGTTGAAAAGTCTGGGCTGCGTTGCGCAAACCGAATGGCATTCTCACATATTCGAAAAGACCGAACGGAGTAGCAATAGCTGTCTTGGGGATGTCGGGAGGGTGTACCGGTATCTGGTGATATGCTTTAACTAGATCAATTTTGGAGAAGATTTTGGAGCCGTGAAGAGACGAGGTGAAATCTTCAATGTGAGGGAGCGGGTAACGATCTGGTACTGTCGAGTTATTAAGGGCACGATAATCACCACAAGGTCGCCAGTCTCCGGATTCCTTCTTTGGGACCATATGTAGGGGCGATGCCCAAGGACTTGACGATGGACGTACGATTCCCATTTCAAGCATATGTGCAAATTCTTGTTGCGCAACCTTCATGCGGTCGGGGTGCATGCGACGTGGGCGGGCATAAACAGGTGGTCCGGTTGTTATGATGTGATGGCTTACATCATGTTTGATTGGATGTAGAAAATTGTGGGGCCGTGTCAATGCTGGGAAATCTTGAAGTAAGGTTTCGTATGCAGACTCTGCGCGTAGGCACTCTCTAGGGCGTGCATCGGATGCTGTGAGAGCGATGCCTTGGACCATGAGGTCCGTCGTAGAGTCTACTAGACGTTTGTTTAGCATGTCAACGAGCAGGTTAAAATGCCGAAGAAAGTCAGCGCCCAATATTGGATATGTAACGTCAGCAACTAGGAACACCCAAGTGAACACTCTTCGTAGTCCGATGTTGATGGTCAACACTCGCTCACCGTAAGTTGCAATGGGTGTTTTATTTGCAGCTTGTAGCGACGAATGCGGTTGCTTGGGCCGACGTGGAAATGCAGATGCGGGCAAAACACTAATTTCAGCACCGGTGTCTACTAGAAAACGTTGTCCGGTATCCCGATCTGTGACAAAAAATAAGCGGCCCGCATTTGTCCCAACACCACTTGCCGCTTCTAGTGGTGGGGGTTGAAATTTTCCGCCGCGGCGCAGGGTAGAGTGCAGTTTCTGGCTTGATTCCCGAATGTTCGGTGGTACCAGCACACTCTTGGATGCGGTGAGTTGGATCGTTGACGAAGATTGGTGCTGTCACCGCGTCTTCGCGACGACGAGCGAGAGCGCAGCGAGATTGCTGATATGTCGTTTCTCAGGTCCGCCAGTTGTCGACAGAACATGTCTCGAAGTTCGTTCAACTCCGAGGAGTGGCTGGAAACTGCCGACGTCATAACCGGTCTTGAGGGTTCTTGCGGCTGTTGGAGCTGCGCTACCGTTGGTGTAGCCACATCCATGACGGAATCCGCCAGTTGTGCCAGGGCGGCCAATTGGAGATCCGGCGCCGTCGCTAACACCATGCGAACGTTAGTTGGCAACCGTTGAAGGAAAAGCTCTTTCAACAACGAAGTGTCAAACGACGAGGCCCTTTCGCCAAGGAGTTGTTGCAGGCGTCTAAGCAATTGTGATGGTTTGCGATCGCCGAGCTCTTCGCTAGTTAAAAGTTGCTGTAGCCGGCGCTGTTCGGATTCTGAGGTGCGTTTCACCAGTTCTTTCTTCAAGATGGTGTAAGGATCCGTTGCTGGCGGGGTGAGGATCAAATCCCGCACTTCAGTCGCAATTTCCGGTGGAAGCGCGGCGACCACGTGATGGAACATGCGGATTTCAGAAGTAATCCTATATGTGCAGAATTGGCTCTCAATTTGAGCGAACCATACTTCCGGATCGGCGGTCCAATATTTTGGAAGACGTAGGTGCACCGATGAGAGATCGGCTGAGGCGGAGTCTCCGTTGTTGGCCATGATGGTCGGTTGAAGGTGAAACGGTTCTGCTCCGGGTCACCACTTATAAAATATTTAATATACACAAAACGAGAAGGAGCCAGCTACCGTTGACCGTTGCCGCCGACCCGATTAGCATCGAATTCCTCGCGCCTCTTTGCGCTCGCGCTTATTGACCACTGGGCTTCTTC
>JAZHYW010034116.1:0-20214 GCA_037355805.1 Ixodes ricinus | reverse complement strand
TCTAAGAAATCAGTCTGATTACGATAAACACCACTTTAAAAACAGCGGAGTTTACGACTGGTTTCAAATAGAGATGCACAAGTTATAGTGTTCTACCACACAAACGCCGAGACGGCAATCCAAGCGCGTACTCACTTTCCTCCTGTGGCCACCTTGATTTGACTGCCTTCTTCTTGCAGGGTGTCTCGCAAGTTAAGGTCCTTGGGATCCCCGCAAGAACACTCCTGTGGCCATCCCCGCGACATCGCTACGCCGTCTTCTGCCATGGCTGGTTTCTGGTACTCGAAGATCCTTCCGAAATTGCGCCCGCTTGATGGAACTCCTAAAGTCACTGTGACTATAAGGGCAGTAGCGGTCGGTTGATATAGGGGTCAAAGACAAAGGACTGGTGGATGGTGCGCCCCTGTTTGAGGTGAAAAATCTTCAGCTGCATTCTGCTTACACAGTTAAACCAATCACGGTGACTGTAGTATTTCTTCAAGGTTCAAACCCTAGATAACATTTCTGCGAATATGATTCACCAGTTGAAGGTCTCTCACCATGTCCCTAACTGTGCCTTCATAAAAAAAAAAAAAGATGAGAATCAAGATAACAACGTCGTGTCGCACCCGCCTTCTCCGGGGAAACTCTGACCTTGACAAGTGAACCCTCACCACGCAACGACCGATGATTTTATTGTTTGACTACAAAAGAAAGGAGGTCGAAATTAAGGTGGAGAGGGAGGACCGTGAGCTTGGTCACTGCGTAGTAGTGTTCTGTTACGGGGAGAAATACTAGTGTTGGAGTTACCTAAAATCAGGACCAATATATTTCTGCCTTGCATTTCGGTGACTACTAACAAATTATAAAAAATAGGTGGGAACACTGAGGACTTTATAAACGACGCAGAAATTTTACGCACATTGAACGAAATATGTATTTTTTTTTTTACTCTGCAATAAAAACTGAGCCGCTCCTACAGGTGACATTTTAGGATCGTTGAACAAGTGTGTCAGCTTCCGAGGTTATTTTTGAGTTTGATCGCGTATTTAATAATATGCTGAGGGTGCAGGAGCACAAAGGTAGCATATATTCCAAACACTTAAGAAATACCACAGAAAAGCTGAATGCTTCGCGCATTTTTAAATGTGCTTTGACTATCGAAGATATCGACTTCCGCGCTAAGTGTATTAAAACTACTTTGAATACGCAAGATGGGAAAAGGTGAACATAGGTCTGGCACATAGAACGTCTTAGGGTTGCGATTTCTCACGCGTGGAACAGATAAAGAAAGCAGAGAAGCAACTGCACATTTATTCTTCTATGCATGGCTTTCTGTAAGAATAAAGTAACAAAACTTTCACTTAGCTACTGATGCCTGCAAATTCATCATTGATAACATTAACTCGTGAGTAAAAAAATCTGGCGACAATAATAACGGTTCTACCAAAACATGTTCTAACCTCTCCGAGCCTGCCACACTGAGACAGTTCCCGACCACGGTGCCGAATTCGAACAAAAACTGCTAAGGAAAAAAGTTTTTTTTTAAACAGCTTAAATGGGACAAACATGTCACAGAACAATGTTTCCGCGAAGAAGAAAAAATTTACAGCCATATTTATTGCGCGAGACTGATTTTAGTTTGCGGCTCTTTCGTCCGTTTTAAATCGCGCGCCACAAAGTTGGTACTATACGTCACGGAGTGACGTGCGATATCATCTCTTCTAATTGGCTAAGAGATTGATTGACAGCTTAGATCTTGGTTGTTATACCCTTGTGATATGCTGTAATTTCCTTTTGAGCCGCATATTTTTACGTTTATACAATAACCCAAGTAATGAGAGTTATTATTTGTTACAAAAGGTTTACAAGACGGGCACTTCCGTTTGGATTCATACCATAACAAACAAAAGCATGGCCGCCGCTGTCTCTGCTCCCGCCTGTCTCGCCTACCTCGACTAGTCGTTTCACCTAAGTGATCAGTGTTTCCTGTTCACCCAGGTGCTTGACTGGGACTTCCTGAAGTAAACTAGTGTGTGTTTAGCAGCTGTCGCAGGTGTCGGTGATAGGAAGCGACGCGGGGTTCTGGCTTTCATAGCGCGGTTTGTTTCTTTCGTTTTCTCGAGGTAAAGCGTCGCCGTTGCACTGTAATGTGCTGCCAGATAAGTGATCGCGACAGTGAGTCTTCCAGCAGCGATGTCGCCCCGAAAGATGACAAGCTGAATGCTATTTGGTTGGAGGCAGTCGGGCCTTGGCGTAGCGAAAAACGCGTCCAGCTATGAAGTCATCCTTTCGCTCCGGGGGCCTTCGAGATTCGCACCGGGTGCACCGAACGTCCGCGACTGAGGCACGGGGCAGTGCCGACGCTTTTCTATCGAGCGCGCCGAAGGCTCGGGAGGCGTTGATGGCAGCCGTCCTCCGCGGAGTGTCTTCGTAAGGCCGAAAACTCAGTTGCTCGCAGCGGCCAAGAAGCTGACGCTTCAATTCAGGGTCCATTTTGCGCGCAGTTCGCACAGAACCAACGTATAGACCGTTTTACTGAAAAAGGGCGAGAGAGAAAAGGGGAAAAAGCTACCGGCGCTTTCCCCTTTCTGGTTGTGTAGAAAGACTGAAAGTCCCGGATGAGAGGCTTGGCCGGTGTTGGGTGTCTGCTGTGCCCGAACTTCGTTCGTGCTTTCTTTTTTGTTTTAAACTTCCAAACTTAATTAGAGCCGTGGTCTTCGATGGCAACAGTTTCCCGGTCATCGGGACACCATTGCTCGGTCATAGGGTGCACGAATAACGATAGAAAGCGTCGAATACTGTCCGAGGACTTATGTAGCTTGCAAGGAATCCGGCAAGGCGAGAGTGACCCCGGTCTTGGCGGCAGTGGATTACGTCCGTAAACCGAAAATACGTTTCCTCAACGCCATCCTCTCGACTGTGCTCGGAACATTTTGTGAATGGAGCGCGCACCGAACGCTGTACCGCCGATGGACATCCATGGGGTACGCTCGCAAGGTGCGTGCAAGTTTTCTCGTGATAATTGCTGTTTCAGCTTGTAAAATTTTGTAACTGAATTTATCTTAATATTGATAATTTGCAGTGGCGACTGACTCGATTTTATCATATACAACACTTAGTTGAAGGCTCATTTCCGCCGCCGGGTGAGGCTAGAAATTGTTGAAAAGGTAGTTCTATCGTGCTTGTTAGTGAGCTCGTTGGTTTGTTGAAAGTTGAAAGATGTGTTGTCCCGTCCCCTGTCTTTACGTATATAACTCTTTCTAAACTTACAGTTTTATCGGTTTTCCTGAATCGCGATCTCCTGCGCGATACCAGAGAGCCGGCAAAAGCGCTCCTTGGAGTGCCGCTGGTGGGTTGTTTTCGTTGATTGGGCGCTTTGAAGCGCTGGATAGTCGCTGCAGGGTACGTATCGTGTGTTGCGATCTGCGTTTTCGAGCCCAGTGTGCACGTTTCCTTGTTCGAGTCATGGCATCCGCCAGTGCGGCGACAGGGGGAACAGCGGCAGCGAACGGGCCAGAGATAGAAATTGGAGGTTAGTACTCAAAATATTGCATCAAATAGTAAAATAATTCGTGGCTGCGTTGGGGCTTTCTGCGGTTCGATAGAAGTACATCTAGAACGTCTTCGTCGTTCATCCACAAGGAAATATAAGAACACGGACACGCATGATAAAAGGAGCGCAGCAAAACGATCTGTAGCAGCTCCCCGGCTGTTTACAAAAGTTAATTGAGGTTCCCGTTTCGTGTATCACTTGTTGATTAGTAAAAACGGCTACGTTGAAATAGGCCCATTGCAACCAAAATTGATGAATGGTTCATCATTTCCAGTCATGCGGAAAGCGATGGAGCTTAGAAACATTGCAGCCGCACTCGCCTTGCCGGATTCCATGCAAGCTACATAGGTCCTCGGACAGTATTCGATGCTTTCTGTCGTTATTCGTGCACCCTATCACCCAGCAATGGTGTCCCGATGACCGGGGAACTGTCGCCACCGAAGACCACGGCTCTAATTAAGTTTGAGAGTTTGAAACAAACAAGAAAGCGCGAACGAAGTTGGGGCTCTGCAGACACTCAACACCGGCCAAGCCTCTCATCCGGGACTTCCACTCTTTCTACACAACCAGAAAGGAGGAAAGCGCCGGTAGCCCTTTCCCCTTTTCTCTCTCGCTCTCAAAATGGCGCTACCCAGGATAAAACGGTCTATAGTTGCACAGAACAGAGAAGTTACAAAAAGTCTTCGGTGCGCACACAAGACGCACCGGAAGTCGAGACGCTGCGCACGTCGTTCAACTCCGCAGCCAAGCCAATCCAAGAGCAATTCCAAGATCGAGGGGCGGGCGTACTTCTCCGCGCGGGTCGAAAGAGCGGGAGTTTCAAACGTGGAGAGGTTGTGACCCCGACTAAATTACGTCCTGATGCATAAATATTGCTTAAAAAAAGTTTCCCGGAAGTTTTATTTTATGACATGCTTGTCACAATTAGACTGTTTAAAAAAAAACACTTTCTTTTTCAGTAACCCTTTAAGTTTTGATCGCACAATAGAGGTATAAAGCCATACAAGACACTACGGCTCCTCGAACTCGTAGGTTTTTCCGGAAAACAAATATTACAGTCGCCAGCATGAACTGAAGAAATTTGACAAATGTTCATTAAAACGAAGGGTCGAACAAACAAAGACGCTCAAATTCCCCATACAAGCCACTCAACGAATGATTCATAATCTAGCCTTCACAAAAATGTGCGAACTCATTTCTTGCGCGATTAAAAATGTCAAACGCTTTTTTTAACGCAAGGTTTACATTCGTGATAAAAAAACAGCGCGAAATTACAAGGACACAAATGTTTTTCATCGTGAATGTATACCAACTAGCCCAATTGTCCATTCTAAAACTGTTGTGAAAAAAAGGGGAAAAATTTAGTCCAAGGAAAAGACAAAGAAGAGAACATCTCTCGACGTTCCCGTCTTTGTCTGTTCATTCGACTAAAAGCTTTTATTTTATTTTCTTCACCGCAGTCTCAGCTGTTAAATGACATGATTAGCTACCACCAGCTGGCCTGCGTACTTACAGTCGATTTATTCTAGTAAGTTTGCATATCACACCATAACAAGATTGCAGATGTCTTTTTGCGAAAGTTCGCTATCAGCATTTGATTTAATGGGTCTGTAGATCTTAATGGTATCTACAAAACTGGAGATATTCGGAATGTTTTGTACAATGATAATGGTCATTAAGTTAATATTAAACGAAAAAGGTCCCAAAGTTAAACTCTGCGGGACACCGTAAGGACATTTGTATGATCTCGATAACACAACGCTAACACAAACCTTGTTCATTCGCCCAGGCAGATAAGTTTTGAACCTCAAACGTAACGGCAAGGAAACTCCACACTCTGAGATTTCATTGTGCACAAGGTCAAGTCCCCTGCTCAGGTCGAAATAGATGGCGTCAACCTGCCCACGGCTAACGGCGATAGGGCCAACTAAACTAAAATAGTTTACCAAGTGTGTTTCAACAGATCTAGAGTTCATAAAACTACTGACCAATTTCTATAACGTCACATTCATACAAATTATTGGAACATATTGTCTACAGGCATGTTATGGAGCTTCTCGAAACTAACAATATTTTATGCGATTTCCAACATGGTTTTCGACGCGGTTATAGTACTATGACACAACTAACAGGATTTGTTCATGATATCGGTAATCAAGTTGATGCGATATTTATAGATTTGTCAAAGGCTTTCGACACGGTTCCTCATTCTAAACTTCTACACAAGCTTAACATAATTCTAAATAATCATCAGCTGGTCAACTGGATATCCAGTCTTCTTTCTCATCGGTCACAGTTTGTCTACTTTAACTCATCCGAATTTAGTACGTTTGATGTATCATCAGGTGTTCTACAAGGATCAGTTCTTGGACAGCTACGCTTCTTGTGATTCATCAATGATTTGCCACGCTATCTTTCCACTAAGATACGACTTTACGCTGACGACTGCGTACTATATCACGTGATAAACTCCTCCGATGACCTTATAACTCTTAACAAATCTTTTGAGAATTTTCGTATGTGGTGTCAAACCTTGCAAATGAACCTAACCTTTTCTAGGCGTTCATCACCTTCTGTGTTTATTTATTCATTTGAGGGGTTATGCCTAGAAAGAGTTTCTGAATATAAATATCTTGGCCTCCTTTTCACGCCAGATTTATCTTGGTCTAAGCACATTGATACGACATGTAACAAATCTCTTAAAAGACCTGGATACCTGCGTCGTACCTTACGTGTGGCACCTCAAGATACTAAGCTTTTAACTTTAAAAGATTGATTCGCCCAATCCTCGAATATGGTTCTATTGTTTTGTTTCGCTACAAACAGTCTGATATAAATAAAGTCGAATCAGTTCAAAAGATATCAGTACGTTTTATTTGTCGTCGGTATGAGAGAAACTTTTCTCCTTCTACTAACCGTTCCGTGTTATGTCTAAGACTTCTTTCTGAGCGCCGTGGTATTGAGCGACTAAAGTCTTTGTATTTCATGATTAACTCATCACGTTTTGACTCATTAGATAGCTACATAAAGTTTCTCAAGCCAACTACAACTAGGAGCCACCACGAATTAAACATTTTACCTTTTCATCCTCGTACTCATATGTTTAAATACAGTTTTTTTCCTCCCACCATCGAACGCAGGAATTTATTACCAGGAAACATCCGGTCACTAAAACCAGATGAATTTCTGTGTGTCGTTGACAGTGGTCCATAGTGATGTCTGGACCGTCTGTGTATAACTCCCACTCCTGCCATAGCCCCACAGGGGCAGCAGTATGTATAAATAAATAAATAAAATAAATACTGTTAGTCGTCTCAATTTTTTTAAATGAGTAGAAAGTTGTACTTCTACTACGCTCTCAGAAATATTTGAAAATGTAGGCAGTAATGACACAGGTCTGAGATAGCAACATCTGACGTGTCTCCCTATTTGAAAATTCACAGTACAATGGCTGACTTTCATATCTCAGGAAAAACAAAATTTTCGAGTGACAAACTAAAAAGGTAAGCTAAGACAAGCTTCCAACGCACGTCAATTTTGAAATCTATATTCATCCAACGCACGTCGTAAAAGGCGTGAAAATAAAACCAAACCACAAAAATAGAGAGCCGGAAAAAATTCGCTATTGAATTTTTAAAAGAAATGCGGACTCTCTTATAACTTCTTTCCTTCGAAATCACTCTGCCTTTTAATTGAGATGCATCCGCGGTGCCATAGCACGTCAGCCAAATCCACGTCGCCTATTGGATAAGAGCCTACCTCACCAGCACCTCCGCTATAATAATGCTCGGAGCTATGCGCCATCTATCGTGTGGTAATCGAAGCAAGAGAAAGAAAACACTGCGCATGCGCTGTTTTGAGGTTCGTGGTATCTACTGTAAAGCATGGCGTCAGACTTTAGTGGTGCTTTCTTGGCATTTGTTTCCTCGAACATCACCCGGATTTCTTATTTTGCGTATTCCATGCATGTGCCCAATTTCAATATATTTATGGTGTGTATTGTATTCAAAGGTATTGTATTCAAAGGTATTGTATTGTATTCAAAACGCAAATTTTCACGCGTTTTCATCTCCCGAGAAATGTGACTGGTGTTGGCACTCTTGAACACTTGCAACGTCTACGTGATCACAAAATCATATTTCTACGTTGGAATATCACTGCTAAGACTACATCGTCTTTTGTAATCGTAGAAAATGCGTGTGGCGAGGTTTGTAATATCTGTAACGACGTGTTTTAAAGTCGTGACTGTCCAAAAAAGCGTACTGCACCTTTTTTTTCATCAGCACCGTTTTGCGTGTTTCTCCTGACGAAATAAAAGGTAATAAAGCTTGAGCCCATAGAAAACTCTGTGCGTTTTCTGCTACTCCAGTGAGTGACAGCGCGTCACCCATCTTGCTAGTGATACCGTGGAAACGACTAATGGCGGCGGAGAATTGGCCGTCGTGCTGACGTCCTGCTGCACTTGTTGCAGTGGTTGCAGGGAAGTGAACGCACGGCGCAGAGCGGTTGTTCCGGTCGCTTCGGTCACAACGGAGGCAGTCGTAGCTAACGCGCTCGTTGCAAATGCGTGAATGGCAGATTGTGCAGTCCGGAGCAAAAAAAGAAACGGCTGGAGTTTCACCGCTTGCCACTTGATGAACCACGTGGAAGCAAGTGGTGAAGGCTCATCGGTAACAGACCCCAGGTCTAAAATTATCTGTGCATGCTCGCAACATTCCCTCCCGTACTTTGGAGTCGCCACTCCTTGTCGTCCGATTCCGACGACGAACTGGAGTCTTCGTCGGAAGAGTCACCGCACTTTTCGACAGGCGTACAGGCGTATGGGACCAGTCCCACGCTGTCACAGTAGGGCAACATATGTAATTGAATTTCGTTCAGCTGCAATGTGTCCTTGGCTATCGCGAAAAAAGAGGCGCCGTTTCAGAAAATAATAATAATGGACCGAACTTTTGCCGAATCGAAAATTCGGCGCCGAATCTTTGGATCCGGCAAAGCCGAAATTTGTCCGCACGTTTCTAAAGGTTCAGCAAAAATACATTGTTAGCACACTTAACGTTGATATTTAGTTTTTTCTAGCGTAAAAAAAGTTTTATGTGTTTTCTTTTCTTAACTTATTTGCCACATCTCATGTATATATTCACACAATTGTTACTAAATATGGTGATATTGTGGAAGATACTTGTATCGGTGTCGTTTTTGTGTGTTTATTGGAAATTTTAGGGACTTCTAGCTGAAAGGGCGTGACAACTAGTTTGGGTAGTAGAGGACGCACTCACGAATCACGCTACGAGAGTTTCGGTTTTGAGGCCTCATGAGGGTTACATTGTACATCGTTAAAATAAAGCAACAACAATGCGTTCTTACTTTCTCTGCGAGTCACCGTTTCGTGCGCGAAAAGGAATGCAACGGTTGCTGAGCCTTCACCAGAAGAGATAACGATATTATTGTAAGTATGAATGTTTTTCGATTTGAGTCACTTGACGTCAGCTTTGCATGAAAATGTGTGTCTCATATTCGCAACGTGTCGTTTTTAACCTTTAAAATGCCAGTTTCTGGCGTTAAGACACACACCGACGTTTAGGAAGATGGGAAGAGTTAGAAATGTCGGATGTGAAGCGTCGAGCACGATAGTTCTGTGTTTAGTTTTATGCGGATACATGAAAACCGCGAAATAACTCTAATATATTATTTTGTTTTGGCACGAACTACTGGTGAGTCGAAAACAGGATTGTTATAATTGCGATAAGTGCTTTAAAGTAATTGTCCGTCAATGTTTCAACAACCTGGTTGCATCACTGGAAAGTCAAATGAAGACCACGTTAATCAGAATGTACCGCATCATTTGTCACTTGCGCAGCGTACACTCTAAGAACAAAAGGGTGTAAAAGAATGCATTGTTACACCCTTTGTCCCATATAATACTCCCCAAAACTTCAATTCGACGTACAGCGCCCTATAGTCGAACAGACGGCCCCAAATTTTACGAGGGGCTTGATAGCCGTGTGGTACAACTTATTAAAATAGCCAATGTACGCTTTACTGCCTACCAAAAAAAAAATCGGGGTTTTCTTAGTTTTACTGCAAAAACGCAGTGTTTTTTTTATGTGGTCTTTGATACATACTTTAGCTATTTAAAAAGTTATATCGCACCGTTATCAAGCCCCTCGTAAAATTTGGGGCCGTCTGTTCGACTATAGGGCGCTGTACGTCGAAATGAAGTTTTGGGGTGTATTATATGGGACAAAAGGGTGTAAGGTGATACCTCTTTTTTTTAGAGTGTACTGCGTAACTTACTGGTAGATCTTCGGTTCTTGAGGCAGAAAGTATTGAAGGGAACCACACTCGCAAAGGCTCACGAACGCAGTTACCGTGTTGTCTACTCCACACCTGGCCGTAACCTCTGGTTATACTACACTGTAAGATGGTAAGCGCACGACTGCACGACGTCCATTTGCAATCCATGGCCCCGTCACGTTAATTCTCGCGCGCGCGCAGATATTTGCCGAATTTTTGCCGAATATTTGCCAAACATGCCTTCAAAAGTTCGGAAAGTGCCGAACTTTGCCGATTCTCAAGTTCGGCACATTCGTTCCATCACTAGAAAATATGTCGGTGGTATCGGCGCCACCAGCGCAGTAAAACCCTGTGGTAAAACCTACCGGCACACCGGAAGCTCGCCGCTAACGCTCCCATTCTACTACTGCCGGGAGGACTTCCGGTTCTGGTGCCATAATACGCCACGACCGTCAAAATTACGCCGCGGCTTGTTTCGTGCAGAGTTGGAGAGGAAGAAAAACTCGATATGCCAATAATTTTTTTCGTTTAGAAGTTAAGAAACCGAAACGTAAACGGATGCCTGTTCGGCATTCAGTGCACATTGAAGGTTTAACGTAGAAGTTATTTGGCAAACGTAAAAAGGTCATTTCATGGTCCGTTTAAGAAAACTGATTATAGGAACTGAAAACCAGACGAAAGGTTTGATTTGTGAAGTCTAATGCATTTTTTCCCTGCTGCGCGATCAATGCTGAAAGGGGCGTGGACGCAGTCAGTCTTCCCGAAGCAGCACTGTTCAAGTGACACTGACAGGGTATTTATATGCTCGCTAATGTTTTTATTTTTACATGACACATGAGAGCCCAACCACCCAGCTCACAATGGACGGCTCAAAATTAGATTTCTTCCCGACTAAAAGCGCCTATCGAGATCTGGCCGGTTTGAGTCGCGCTCAGTCTCTCCTCCGTGGTCGCGTGCCGTTACAGAATATTACAAATAAAGAAGAAATGTACTACTCATTTTTGTGGCTTTTAAGAGTGCAAATACGTCGATTAAAAAAAAAAATGTTGCACAGCTTTCTTTTTTTTTAGTTCACTTTCGGTTTCGAGCAGTTGCCTTTATTTACTTTATTAAAAATATACGCGACGCTTTTGATGGGGTGGTCTTCTAAAAACCATTAAAATTGCTCAAAAAATTTTGAAAAAGTTTGAAGGGTGTTAGTGTTTTTTAAAAAGACACGTGCAAAAAAATAATTCTTTATTTTTTTTATAGCTTAGGTGCAAAAAGGATGCAATAAAACGAATTTACAACGAAGAAAAAAAAGGTTTGAGCTATATTTAATTGGCGCAAAAGAAATTTCTAGTTGGCGCCCACGGGAGTGCCGTTGGTCACGTGGTAGACCTATGCGTCGCTGCGCCTCGCCGCCGCAGCCGCAAAGTCAGGCTGCCGCCGCACCCAAGGCGTGGTGCGCCGCAAATTCAGTGCGTTTCTCATCTGGGGTGTGCATTAGTTTCAGTGGAGCAACATCAGCGAGAGAGCAGAGTTTCGCGATATTTCCCAAGTCGCGGTCTTCACGATATAAGTCATATCGTGAAGAATAGATACCGCGAATGGGTTTCCTTCTGGGTATATATGCATAACATTCCCCCTCAATTTGCGAGATTTCGCAAAAAATCCTCACAGAACACATATCGCCAAATTCGCAAAATATTGACCCCTGGAATGCAAAATCGTTTACGGTATTTTAATGTTGTTAGTGAAATAACCTATCCATAACTACTAATAATTAGGCGAAAATAAACTAGTCAATTTATCTGTACTGAGTAAGATATTAAGAATTAAGTTACTAAGGATAAACGCAATTTCATGTGAAAAATAAAACAAAAAAATATCAGTGACGAATTAGCAAACTGACCAACAGTTCAGAAATGCCCTTCGAGGAGCGGATTTGAACCTCCACATCACACCGAGCTGGTGTTCGTTTTTATGAGATTTCAGCTCATCATAGGCAGCCCTTCATTGAAAAGGCTCATCTAACCACTCCGGTTTTTGACCCCTCGGGCGCCACGCCCAAGTTTACTGGGGCGCGTTCAGGCGTGGTTTTGGTCCGCCCCATAGCCCTTCCAACTGGGCTGCCTTTTTTGTTTGTTTTTTTCGTTGGCATGTTTGAGTTAGCGATCACAACGATGTTTTATGTTTTGATGTTATATTTAAAAAGCATTCATTTTTCAAAGTTTAGACCAGGGGTGGCCAAGCTGCGGCTCGCGAGCCGCGTGCGACTCTTCGCGTCTTAAAGTGCGGCTCGCGGCTCCCTCGCCTTACCCCCCCCCCCCCCCCCCCGCCTCCCTCCCGGTCAGAGGAGCACTTCCCCAAAAAAGAAATGGAACGGGTTTTAAATCGAAAGACAGGTTGCGGTTTTGTAGTCTTGCGCTACTGCTACCTACATTAAGCACAGTTTAACTGCTTTTGACTCTGATAGATTGAAAGTAGTTCGAGTTTCGTTTATTGCTCTAGACAAATTCGTCCGACTGAGGAGCAACCGCTGTCTACTGCGAGCCGCAGTAGACACTTTAGACACTGGGCACCGGACTGTAGTGTGCCCATAGCTTGAACGAAATATCATATCGGCACCGAGGACGGAATGGCGGACAGCGTGGCGGTAATTCTGTCAGCAGGACGATGGCGGTTTAAATCTGGAGGAACTTTCGTTCGCACTGGATAGGCAGCTGCAGTCAAAATCACTGCGGAGCTTTAAGGGATACAACAACGAGAGTTCAGCGCTTATTTCTTGTTTTAAATGTGTTCGATGGAACAGTATCACATCGGACACTCCAATCTATTGTTGAAAAAGACAAGAAAATAAATTGTAATACAAATTAAACGAATAGCAAATGGCACCTGGTGGATGTCGCTGAAACCTCCTTTGTAACGCCCATCTAGTGACCTTGACAGGCAGTGAACACGCTTGTCTCGCTCTGGCCACCACGTGAGAACAGGAGAAAGAGGAACTCCCCTCTCAGCGGGACTTTCCTTTGTGGATCCCAGACAAGGCTATTGTCTCTCTAAAAGATTTCGGAGAATTAACCCGTCACTCTAAATTCACACAAAAGCAGCTTTAGAGTTAGCTGGCATGCTTCGGCCGCTTCGGTGGCTGGAACGGATAGGGCATCCTAGAGTGCCTTCATGTGTGCTTCGCTCATGAAGGCTCCCTAGGGCGTCCTATCGACGTCAGCCTCGCCGCAGCTTTGCTCGTCCCGAGATAATCCACGACACGTCTGTGCCGGATATCACGTGCTCTCCGCTGGCTGCGACCCGCGCGCTTGCTAGAGTTCGCTGTTTTTAACGAAAAATACACTCATCAGGCTCAAAATACAAACGTGCGATTGTCATTTACGAATACTGTGGATCATATTCAGCCCATTTCTGAACACGACGGGTACATTTCAAATTTCGTTGAAGTATCCCTTTAAGGGTGTCTAGTGTCTTCCAGTGAAGCGCCAGAAACGCGCGTGTGAGGAGCTGGTCGCGTCCTCTCTTCCCTCGCTGGCATGACACTGAAAGGCGCCGTGTTGGTGGCGCCCAAGAACGATTCCTCCGGAGTTCTGCTGACGCCGTGGAGTGGAGCGTGAGTATCCAGGTGCATATCGGAGTCATCAGGTCGAAGGAGCTCCACATTGGGTCGGAAGAGGCTCGGCTGAACAACCGTGAACCCATGGACTACATTCAGCAGGATTTTGGGAGGGGAACCATGATTTCTCTTGAGTAAAATCGTGTACCTACAAAGAAAGAAATTAAGAGCATTAGTGGGTTACCGGCAATACGTAACTCTTCACGCAGGACATAGGCGATAGACCCCTTCTTAAAAGACCGCGCCATTACCTGTCCGTCATCGGTTGATCACGTAGTCTGCGCATGTGCAGGAAACGAGGGATCCCTCAGCGTTCGTCGAGAACTCGAATACAATTACGCGCTTCGTGCGAAAGAAATGACCACATTCAGTGTTACTTTATGGACACTTGAAAAGAGCGCATTCCGCCACCTCCCAACCAATATGTTTCCGCAGCTCAAAGATAGATCACGATTCCGACATCTATATACAAATTATGTTCTATTACATTTCAGAATAGCTACGCTGAACAAACTGCACGCATGCACAGCACACAACAGGAGGAATACATTAACAAGATTATATCAAAACGACACACAACAAGCACGAGAATAATTAAGGAATCGGGAGCAAGTATTTATATTTTATTGAGATAACTGCATGGTGTTAATTATTACCCAGACACGCACTGTTTATTATACAAACACAATATAAGGGAAAGCAATGCATGGTCCCGAGATAGACTGAAGATCTTACCTGCACATCTCGGATTTCCTGACGAGAAGAAATTCCCTCGCCAACGTGTCTTTGCTGCTCCGAAACTGCGAGAAACACAAATGATGTAGCGCATTGCAAAAAATGTCCAACATTATTCACTGCTGACGAAACAAATATTGATGGACACTATAATGTTTTTCTTAGTAAGCTCCCCCAGAAAACTCTCTCCGCTAAAAGTTCATTTAATGAATTTTACCTCAACAATTTAAAATTTGATAAATTTCAAAGAAACTTATGCTTAAAATATCTGTTAAAGTTGTCAAACCTAATAGAGGGCGACCTTCCTAGTTATCCCATGACATAAAAAATAGGCCAAAAAGATGCCCCGCTCTGCGCAGCATGTCACCGGACATTACACAAAACGCTGTTAATCTTTGTTTTTTTTTTCTAATCTCAAAAATGCTGTTGCTAATCTAAAATTTAATCATAAAAAACACTAATAAAACCGATTTAAACATTGCTAAGGTTGAAACTCGGGCTAGTTGGTGTGACATATTTGAAAGCTTAAGACAGCGCAAACGAAGAGGGACGAGATGCAGAAGGACACATACACAGCGCTGACTCTCAACTGAATTTTTATTCATCATGACCGCACAATTGATACTTGTTTGGTTAAGACTATAAAAATGAAGATAACACAGTCATGCATCAACACCACAAAACCGCCGTATCGCGCGCGCGCATTTTACACTAGTGACGAATAAAATAATCTATTTCTCTCTTCGATAGGGCAGTACACTGGCAGAGGACACACTCGGCGCCTAATGTAGATATCTCCAACGCCTCGATTATATCACGGGTCAGTTGGTCGTAATGGCGTTTCACGATTTTACATGGCTGGAAATCTGGATGACAGCCACAATCGCGGCAATGAATGCCAAGGTGGCCAGATACCGCAGATGTCACAGTGTAGGCGTGTTCCCTTAATCTTTCATTGAGGCAGCGGTCAGTCTGGCCTGCATAATGCCGCCCACAGGACAAAGGGATAGAATACAGGGCGTTTTCAGATAAGATCGAACAAGCATGTCCGGTAAACATTTTTAATTTTGATGAAAAAAAAACATTTCGCTGGCTCCCCTATGTTTCGGAAACTAAAACCAATCCTTGTTTCAGGAAAAAAAAATATTGTCTGCGAAAAAAATTCGTAAGCACCCTCAGTCACGTGCGCGTTATGCGTATCGCGCGATGTTGGCGATTGGACGGCTCCCCCCAAAATACTGTTTTGGCTTCGGGTCTAGAATTATTAGCTGACAAGTTAGACATAAAAAGGATTGAAAAAGAGTAATAATCAATGAGTATTAGGGTCGTTATCTCGAGAAACAAAATTTTAAATACGGCATTCGCAAAAACGCTATGGATTAAATTTTTTTTCTCCATATCTATAACAGCTCAGGCCTTCCAACTTTGCCTCTGGGTTGCCCCGTATGAAGCTCATCGTTGCATGAAATATTATTGCGCTGGTTAGCGGCAAAAATGTACAAGAATCGCTCACACAGGGCATTTAACTAAACATGCATTAATTTGAAAATCATATTTAAGAGGGCAATCTTTAATATTCTTTATACTTTCCGAAATTAACGTTTATAAAACGTACTAACAGAATCTGCAACAACATTCGATTATCTGCGTAATTCGGTGCACCCTGCGCGCTGGACTATGCTGGAGTACCATAGTGAACCATAGTATCATGAGGCGCCGAAGCATTGGTTTCACGTTGTCCGAGTTGGTGTAATTCATCTTTTTATTTAAAGGGCCCATGAAACAAATTTTGGGTTGGGATAAATCATTTTAGATTGGGATTTTACTAATAGCACATTGTTCAGTAGGCCAAAAGAAAAAAGGCAGAAAGTCAAAAGCCTGACTTTCAGTGCGAAAATTTGAAAACACAGCGGACTATTTCGTACCTCCTCCCCTTCGTAAGCTCTCTGCCTTTTGACTGTGATACATCCGCGGTCCCAAAAGCGCGTCACCGGGTCCAAACTGACGTCACACCAAACCGGACCTCACTTAATCCCTTCAACCCTAAGCTGACATTGTGGTGGAAGCTACGCGCTTGCCGGACCAATCAGCCACCCCCTTTCATCCCCTGACCTCATTCTTTGCGCGTCGGTATGCGCGAAGGAGCGTGATCACGTGGCAAGTGTGACTGGCCCAACGAGCACGTAGCTTCCACAGCACTGTCAGCTTCGGGGTGAACGGGTTGGGGAAAGCAACTTTTGTCTGAATTTTGAGCGACGGGCTAATCTTCTAGGGGGAGAATGGATGTGTTCGGATTAGACAAACCAGATTCCAGCAAGAGGGGCCTCCCTCTTTTCGTCTTCTTGAACTGTTTGGTGGAATGCGCGATTTGTGAGTTGAGGAGGAAAGCCAAACAGGAAAAAGTGTGAAAAGCGTTTCATGACCCCTTTAAGGGCGCTGTTCGTGCACCGTGGTTACCTAGTGATTTATACAGTATGAACTTGACCTTGTGTTTTGTATATTAGTACAGTTTATTGTGTCATGACCAGCTCCCTTTTCGCAGGCATATCGGAATCTCACGGCGCCAAGTCTGTAAATTTTCTTCTGCAGCGCACGCCGTCGAAATGCCCAGCTACGGTAGCTACTGCTGCGTAGCGTGGTACGGTAACAACGGAAGAACGTGCAAGAAACCGGGAACAAAGTTTTTCCGGGTTCCACGGGACAGCAGGTAGCCATGGTTTCCATCTGTCTTTGTTCTAAAAACTTACTGGATGACTCTTCAGCTGTCAAAGCGAAAGAACGGAAAGTTTGTTTCTTCAAAACAATTTCAAAGCTGTCGTAAGGGAAAAACTTGGGCGAGTTCTTTTGCATAGTGATGATTGAAAACAGTGCAGGCGAGACGAAGGACCAGAGCTCTAGAGTACTCACAGTACCAAGTTTTGCTCAAACTACACTAAGGTGGTTAAGTAACACAGGCACTTACCAGCCGTAGAATTGTTATGTATTTCATTTTTCTTAAAACTGTACTTCGTAATCTCGCACATAGCTTGTACTTATGAGAAAATAATGTATAGGACACTACTGTGTGTTTTCCTTCACATCAGCACAGACGTAACACTTCACTGAATATATCATGAACAAAAATAGTTGTAATTGAAAATTTCTGCTGTTCTTTTTGTGACATCCGATAACTTCGAAGGAACAAATAAAATTATATATCTGTGATGAAGGGACAGAGGCATTCCTGTTAAACAGCGATGGCCTATGTATTAACCGCCTCTGGCACTTTAATGTCCAAGTCATCTTCAGGCATTTATATACCTGTACTACATGTCACAGGTCTAAGGCGTGGGTCGAGTACGCCAAGAGACATGACCTCTTGGACGAACCGGCGGCGCGCCAATATGTGAGCTACTACGTGTGCAGCGACCACTTCACTGTACACGACTTCATGGACCCTGGACGAACGAGGCTCACAAAAACAGCAGTGCCCAGTGTTCGTCCACAGGAACACTGGCAGTCTGTGATATGTCGTGGTAATGCTTTATTCACTTCCCGATGTATGCAAAATATATAAGTAGAACAACTTGGCTTACATGTAACTCTACTTTTACTGCTTCGTAAGCTCTGACAATACTCATATTTCTATCTAGCATCAGTGGTATGGTCACGTTTAGGCGATCGTGTCATGTTTGCGCATCTGCATCACAATATCGTGTGTTCACTTAGTCTCAGTATCATTGGTTTGGAGCTTACCTAGCTCCGAACCTTCCCATAACCTAGAAATGTTTTGTTTCAATGTCCAGAACGTGTTGACTGCTGTGTTACACCCCCAACACTGCTGCTGTCGTGTCCAACATTTTGTTAATTGCAGGTGACTTCATCTTGTTTCTAATAGCCAAATATTTGCAGACCTCGTGGAGGCCAGCACCTCGCACGGCACGCCTTCGGACAGCCAGCCGGTCACCCTGTCCAGGGCAGCTCATGGTGAGGAAGCGACTCTGTTTGAAGCAACAACTTGTTTCTGATAACCAACTTCTTGCAGATCTCGTTCAGGCCAGTGCCTCGTACGGCACGCCTTCAGACCTCAGCCCAGTGACACCATTCTCCTCTGCCAGCTCTGAATCAGCCGAGGCTTGTAAGTGTCTAATTTTCTTTGCTTATGTGGATGCCTCAATGCTTTTCATCAGTAAGATTCTTCTGTGCAAATGGGAAGTTGGTATTGCTTCTGGATATCTTTAGTTAACAGGCATTAATGACCTAAAAGTTTAAGACTCATAAATATAAGGTGGGGTTGATTTTTCACATTATATAAATATAATGCAGAGTTGAGTGTACAAGCTCAACTCTATGGCCACATATATTGTTTCTCAGCTGGCTAATATTGTGTTTCATGGTTGTAGCTATTTCAAGCGCTTCCACGCCCAGTTTCCGCAAGTCAGCAGTGAGACCTAAGGACGTCATAAAGCGTCTTCAAGCCAAGGTCTCGCGCTACAGGAAGGCCATCGCAAGACTGCGGAAGCAAGAGCAGAAGGCGCCTCAGACAGCTACAGAAGCCCTCGCCATGATTCGCCCTCATGTCACTGAGGAGGTATTCCAGCTGGTGTCAAGTCATGTGAAACTGAGGTCGAAGGGCAGGGGAAAAAGATTTCCGCTGTGGCTAAAAAAGTTTGCCTTGCACTTAAACTTGTTGTTGTCATATTGTTTGGACAAGAGCCGCGGGCTAGTCATGTTTTGAATTGCAATTTTATGTTGTGGGGACCATCTGAAGGTGTAGAATATACAAGGATTTGTTTTTGCAAGATTGTTCCTTATGATAGATGCGACAGAATTTGTGGATAACAGATTGTCTAAATAATGATTTGTTATGCTAAGACTCTCTTTGTGCCTTAATAATTGATACTAGAAGTTTTTGTGCGCTAACAAGGCAGGCATTTTACACGGCGAGCTACTTAGGAGAATTTGTTTGGGTGGGCACACAAACAAATTTGTGTGGACTCTGAAGACTATACCACTACCCTGTGTGTGGACTATAGTCCAAAAAATCCGGTACTTAACAGAACGGTGCACACTGCACGCCGAGCATTTCCAGGTGTAATTTGTAATGACCAGGTTGCAGGCCAGCAGTCGACCAGTCTTTACTAGTGACTGCAGAACCACTTGATGTGTGTTTTTTCTAGTGTGTTCGTGTTAAATGTTTCTTTATTGGTATGGATCTTCCTATTGGGTCACCCGGCTTTGGTGTCAGTTGTGAACTTTTAGATGTTTCCTGCCTTCAACCTGTACAAAAAGGCTGATGAGGTTTTTCTGGAAAAATATTCTTTGTAACACGTCCTGAAACAATTAAGTGCAAAAATAATTTTCACGGTCTTTTGTTTGTTTTTTATTTAAAGTAACTATTTTGTATGGTTATCTTCGTGGCCAAAATAAAAATTTTCATATTTGTTAATTGCTGCCTTCTGTTGGTTGTCCTTTTTTGTCCTGTTCCGTGACGTAGTTTTATATTTCATATTGGGATTGTACATGGTTACCTCGTTACCTGTCTGTCCTGAAGTTGTAAATGAATTTAAGCGTGCTTTTGTGTTGTTGAATACACAGCTCAAACGCCCAAGTAAATTCTAAATTAGCAACCCTATCCAAATTTAAAATTGTAATTAAACTTGAGGAAGAAAACGAGAAGGACGGACAACCGTAGTTGGAAGTTTGTGAGGTGTCCGTCCTTCTCGTTCTCTTCCTCAAGTTTAATTATCTCTTACCAAACCGCTCGTCCTGTCCTTAAAATTGTAGTTAGTCACGACAGCCTAGGTGGCGCAAGCTACCGAAAAATACGCTTGGAAGCACTAATATTGGTTATCCATTCATTTGACTACTAGTATTCTGTGACTCTATCCATGTTGAAAAACGAAACCGAAAGCATTCAAACAGGAAGTCGAGAAAAATTTCACGGCGGCCGCTAGGAGCGCTGGTAGTCGAGTGGGCCGCTGGGGTCTATGGGAGTGGCCACTCTTTACGTTTTACTATATTACTCTATGGTCCAAGAGAGTGGCAGAAAATTTCTAGCTGA
>JAZHYW010034113.1:0-14088 GCA_037355805.1 Ixodes ricinus | reverse complement strand
CGCGTATTGCTTACGATGTCACGGCGCCGTGGTGCCGCCTATCGCCCAAGCAATCTGAAGGCGAGGGCCTGATCAAAGGCTACTGTACAGGATGCCGAGACAGCGAATTTTGCCGTAATTCGTTATCGCTCGATGATGAAAATTCATACGCACGAAGAGAACGGGCGAAGAGGCCGCGAAACGAAGCATTCGTTTGCAGGAGCGGCATACCTGGAAAGGTCGCGTAGAACATGGTTCGAGAGCTGCTGTTTCTGTTCAGAGCGACGAAGGCACGACGAAGTCACCAAGAGTGTTCGCTCATAACGTGGCAGCGGCCTTCCCAATAGCAATCATGAGTAGCGAGCGCCACGGCACCGGTCGTTGCCATCATATTCGCTGGTCGTAACCGACAATGAATCGCCTTACTGTTCTCACTAAGAACCGCCGTAAAGAAACTGGCCGCGAGACATTAATCCCCTCTTTGCGTGGATAATTAAGATATATGCAGTGAATGCTCTGATTATAGATATGTCATGCCCATTCCAGCGCACACAGCCGCCAGCATCGCCTTTCGATACCCAAACTAAAACATTTCGCGTGTTTAATGTGCAAACTTGTTTTTCCTTGCGTCGAAAACGGGTATAGATTATTTCTGTTCTTCTGACGGGTCATGATAAGAAAATTTAGTGAGGTTATTTAGTTGCCGGAAGAGATAGCCGCATAAACTGACCTACGGGGTTTCTGCATCACGCGGCTAAGTATGTAATTGAAGTGGGTATATTGTGCCGGCAATACAGGCGGTGCCAGCAGAGTCAGAACCACTGTTGTACTTGTCTGTCATTATTTATAAAGGGTAATGATATTCATATTTGCGCGCTGACGGCTGATAGCTACGTAAGTACGAGCTGCAACATATATATTGGAAGGATGACGCAGCGAAAACCATGACATTTTCTCGCGGTATTCCGGGTGATATGCGGTCGCGGCAAGGCTTCGGTACGGCATACAGTGCACGCTGCTTCCTTGCCTTCCAGTATTTCGCTTCAGACACTAGGGTTGTCATGCCACTCAGAGAATATCTGCGTAGTCGGCGCAGCCGCTACCCTTGTAAGCATACCCAATGTTTCTGCTTCGTTACTGGCATCGCCTGGCTTGGGTTCCAGACGCAGGCGATGTTGCGGTAGCGCAGTTTCCGGAAGTTTTCAGCGTCCCTGCCAGTACGCGCGTCGCAAGCATTCGTTTGAGCTACACGCCTGCGCCGTAGCATCAGCTGCGTCTGAATCTAAGCTGAAACGAAGTATAGACAGCGTCAAACCAAAGAGCATAGTACTATTTAGAGACGACCTTATAGAGCTTTATCGAGTTTGTTATTGTTCGGTGTTTGCTAAACACAGAATACAGTTCGAACCTCGCCATGCACAGTCATCGGCGTTTCTACGCGCTTTGGTTTTTCGAAGGAATGTCACACAAACAAGAAAAATTCAGTTTGCTTGCCATGCATAAGTGCTGCCAGAGTGACTGTTCGATTCTCCAGCAGAGCCGGGCCATTAATTGCTCATGCATCATACAAGTACAGTCTGCAAGTGAGTCACCCCACATCCGAATACGCCAGTTTCGCCTACGCTACGCGGCACTGTTAATGGATCTTCGCATCCTCGTTCGAATCTGCAGGGGCAGACTGTCTTTTGAATGAGGGTATGCGGAGTGTTCGAATCGCTGAATCCTCTTGATTGGCTCTGATTGAAGAATAGTGAGTAGGCCTCAAGGCAGCGACCAGAGCTGCCTGACGCCTTCGGGCAAAAGCAGACGAATCCGCTCCGCATAAAGGGCGGCGAGGTTATATGGAGCGATGACGTAGCGTACGTAGTGGCCCGCGATACTGTCTTCCATGCGCTGATTGAATGACCATAGATGAAATTCGACCATTACGTATTCCTCGACTGGGCCTGATTAACGCCACAGTCGATGGTATCAAGAGATCGGCACCATCAATCACGGTAACACGACAACAGCCACATAATAAATCTGGACCCATACCCGCTGCCAACTGAGATGCGCGTTAGTGGCCATTAAAGCAGGACCACCACACGCATCATCTCTACGCCATCGACGCTTACCACGAGATAGTCAGCACCGATTTGATAATACTATCCATAACGGTTATCGACGAACATTGGCGATAAACGACTCATCAACATGCATTACCGGGCCAAGTATTAAAGGAATAATGCTTATTCTTTCGCGACGTTTGTTGAGCGGGAGCAGTAACGAACGCGCGGTTCATTGTCATAAATGTTTGCCCAGCATTAAAACGTTAACAGATGCGCGCCACTTCCGCGCAGCCATTGCCATAGCCGCATCTAAAAATCCAAAACCAGTTCTGACCTGTTCTGTTTCACTTCGCGCAAGCTACCGTCAATCTCGAATGCCCGTAAATCCATGACGATTACCTGGCTATCGCCAGCCGACAACATTCCGGGCGTCGTCTTCCTCTTCGTCTCTTCCATCGACTTTCGCCGGCTCTTCCTGCAGCGTTTGTTTCTTCCAGTTGCGATATGCCACGCTTCGTGATTGTTCTCGTCACTTTTGTTAACGTTCCATAACAGTTATCGGTACTTCGGTATAGCAACAGTTCTCGTTATAATGTCTGCTGATGCTTCGAGAAGGTAGAATATTTTTTCAATAGCGTTTTCTGCGGATGTCTTCGTCGGTTATCAAACGCTGTTAATGTGCGAACAAATTGGCGCTTGCTCTTAGGGGAAGAGGCATATGATAAAGGTCGCCATACGGTTAGACGCGTTCCTGAAAAGTAATAAGCTTGCCCACATCACGCGTGCGGCGCCGGTTGCTAGCGCCTCCGGTTTGTTTGTAACGATATAAGAATGATGATAATCACCACTTCGACGATATCAGCAGGCATACGCGACGTCACAGTTTTACACCGATCTCCGGCGCAGCACTTGTCACACCCGCGCAGCAAAAACGCGATTTCTATGCAACAGTGCTTCAGAGCAAGCCGTGGTCGGGTTCAACGAAAAGGAAAACCAACACATTGTGCACTGCCTGCCGTTACAGCAACAGGTTATGTTCGCGCTGCGACGATTGAAGGCACGGCAGAAAACGGTTGGCTCCAGTGAAACGAACGCAGAGAGATAAGATTCAGTCAGCACTACGCGAAGGGAGAAGATGAACTGAAAGGGGCACGCTGGACACGAGACAATTTGCCGCAGCGAGCTTGCAACAGGTGAAGGCTTATCATGTGATCCTCGCGCGTTGCCGTATTGCCGCACGTGATGACGGACTGCTGGCCACCATGCTAAATTTCTTCATATTAATTGCGTTCGATCACGACCGACTGAAGGCCCGTTCACACCTGCGACCGAGTACGACGAGATGACCACGGTTTCGACTTCGAGGGATTGTCTTGAGCAGACCTTTCAACCTGCAAAACCGGTCTGGTCTCCGGCCGTACTGGTCGCAAGAGTTCCGAAGGGCTTAAGACAAGCATTTGCGACGGCGTTACGCATTTAAGAATCGCATCCGGCCGTAAGTCGCAAGAGGTTAATAAACCGGTCTTGACTCAGTCGGCGATGACCTGAGTCAAACGCAAGTGGACGCCAATCCTCATAAATGCGCATTTTACCAAACAGTTCAAGGTTGGGAGTCTCTGTTGAACTCCACCCGCACACACTATTCTCCCCAGAAGATTAAAGGCCGTCGCTCAAAACGAGATGCGCCAGCTTTCATCTGCCCACCCTGAAGCTGATAGAAAAGGCTTACGCCTTTGGGCAAGCCACATTCTGTGCCACGATCACGCTCGAGTATACCTCGCGCAGAGAAATGAGCCGATGCGAAAGGAGGCGCATTGATTGGTCCGGCAAGCACGTTTCCACCACAATGTCAGCTTAGGTGAAGTGATCAGCGAGTTTTCCGGTGTCGTAGACGCCGCCCGCGACAGGACGCCAAACACGAGGCGCCGGGGCCCGCGCAGAGCTGACAGAGAAGAGGCAGCGAGCTTACGTGAAAGGAGGCGTCGAAACAGCCCGCCGGTTTTTTCAAATTTTCACGAAAATTCTGAAAAAAACCAGCGGACTATTTCGGTACCTCCTTTCCTTCGTAAGCTCGTCTCGCCTGGCTCTTCCGTCAACATCCGCGGACCCCAGCAGCGCGTCATCGGGGCCCCCCGCAGCGCGTCACCGGGCCCATACGAACGTCACACGACACCGGAGCTCGTCTTCGATCACTTCCACCCCTTAGGCTGACTACTGTGGCGGAAGCTACGTGCTTGCCGGACCAATCAGCCGCCTCCTTCTCACCATCTCGACCTCATTCTCTGCGCGAGGGTATGCTCGAGAGAGCGTGATCACGTGGCACAAGTGTGGCTTCGCCTATGGAGCACGTAGCTCTCCACAGCACGGTCAGCTTCAGGGTGAACGGGGTGGGGAAAGCAACTTTTGTCTGGATTTTGGAGCGACGGCTAATCTTCTAGGGGGAGAATGGATGTGTGCGGATTAGACAAACGAGAGTTCTGAGCAAGAGGGCACTCCCCCCTTCCGTCTTCTTTGAACCCGTTCGGTAGAAATGCGCGATTGCATGAGTTGGAGGAGCAAAGCCAAACAGAGCAAAGCTGGAAAAGCGTTGCTCGAATCGATCAATTGCCCCAGCCTTAGTCCACACACTTGCGTTTGACTCCAAGTCTCCGACCGACTGAGTCAAGACCGGTTTATAAGCCTCTTGCGACGGCTTACGACCGGATGCATTCTTGCGTATCCGGTCGTAAGCCGTCGCAAGAGGCTTAAAAATAGGTCTTGTCTTGAAGCGCCCGTTCAGACTCTTGCGACCGAGTACGACCGAGAGAGACCAGACCGGTTTTGTAGGACCGGATGCGCAACAGCGGAGCTGGTCCGAAGAGATCGCAAGAGGTCTTAAAAACCGGTCTGGTCTCTCTCGGTCGTACTCGGTCGCAAGAGTGTGAACGGCCTTCAGTCGGTCGTAGTCGAACGCAAGTGTATGAAGGGGCCTTTAAACCGGTTGTGGCGCAGTCCGTCGTAGTCAAGCGCAAGCGTGCGAACCCATTGCCGCGCGAGGAGCACACCGATAAGCGGCCCACAAAGCGGGTGCTTGTTTACCAAGCTCGCTGCAGCAGAGTGTCTCGTGTCCAGCGATGCCCCTTTCCGCTCACTCTCCCCTCTTCCATCTTCTCCCTTCGCGTCCTCCGTGAAGCGGAGCAGAAACATTTGAATCTTATCTCTCTGCGTTCGTTTTTGGGCCAACGGTTTGCAGCGAGCGCGCTGATAACGTCCGCAGCGCTGCGCGTTTCTTCCTGCTCCCGCGACCCGTACGTAGCAGGCCGACGGACACACACAAACATCTGTCGTGTTGGGACGTTTCACTTTTCGTTGAACCCGCAGGCCCGCGAACGCCGGAAACACTGGTCATAAAGAAGTCCGCGTTTTGCCCGCACGGGGTGCGGGCAGTGCGCTTGCGCAGAGATCAGATTCGCCCGAGGCGTAGCATCTGCGCATGCGCAGTGCCGACAGCAGCGCCACCGCAGTGCCGTGACGTCAGGGAGTTGAGTTGGTCTATACTCCATTCGCACTCGTGTTTACAAACAAACCGGAGCGCCCCTAGCGGACGCCACCGGCGCCGCGCATGCGCGATGGAGTGTGGGCAGAGAAGCTATTGCGCATGTTCAGAACGCGTCCTACAGCCAGTATGGCGACCTTCGTCATATGCCTCTTCCCTAAGAGCAAGCGCCAATTTGTTCACTTTATTAGACGCTACAAAGCGTTTGGAAACAACCGACCGGATGGGACCGAATAAACGTCATTTCCGTCCGCCAAAAGATACACGGGCATCCGCGGAAAAACAGTGACGCGGTTGAAGAAATATTCTACAGCCTACTCGAAGCGCGTCCGTGAACGTTGCCAACGAGGGGCGATTTTCTTTGCTGGCTAGCTGCTGAGGTTTGCTCTCGTTTGCCGATAGCTTTGTTGTGGGACGTTGTAAAAGTGACGAGGGCAATCACGAGCGTGGTGCACGCGTCGGCATCTCTGCCAACTGGAAGAAACAAACACTGCAGAGAGGAACAGCGAGAGGAGGATGAGTGGAAGGGACGGGGGAAGGCGACCTTGTCGACACGGCGCCCGGGGTGTTTGTGACCTGCGGATGGAGCTTTGCGTTACGTGCTCCGGTGTCGTAGTTTGCGGGCGATTTCGGAAGTTGACGAGTGGCATTTGCACGGAGGGCGGAGAAACAAAATTGGGTCAGAACTTGGTTTAGTTTTTAGATGCGATATGTTACGCGTGTGCGTGGCTCGGTTTGTAACTGGTAACGACGCAGGTGGCACACATCTGTTAAAGGGGCGGTGCAACGTTTTTAGTACTTCGGGCAAATACCACTTAGAACGAATCCCTGACGTTTATGACCAATGAACCACGCGTTCGTTTTCTCCCCGCGCAATAAACGTCGCAGAAAAGAATAAAGAAAAACGAGCGGCGTACTCCCTTTAACTCGCAACCAGAACAAGCGGCCACGTGATTAATTGGAGTCGATTACGTGCAGCCAATGTTGATCAGTGGCTGCGTTTACATGGATGCGACTGTTGCGCATCGAATCGAGATTTGACTATCTTGATTGGTAGCAGATGAGTAGAAGACAAAGAAGTAGGAAGACAGGCTGCGTGTGATTGGTCCCTGCTCAATTCGATGCGCTACAATCGCATTCATGTAAACGTAGCCATAGCCACGCTCTGAGGTTGGCAAAGCACAGGACACGCGCTGAGTTCCAGACATTGTTAGGGTTCGGCTGTTGTCGTTGTTGCAGTGATTGATTGGACGCGGGCCACTACCCGAATGCTTATCGAGCTATTGGTTAATCACGAGCCCAAGTCGAGGGCTTCACGTAATGGTCGGGTTTAATCTATGAGTCGCATTCAAATATTTTTACTGGAACGACTATGCCGACACTGCGACCCCCACGCTACGTCATCGCTTTTATTCTCGAAATTACACCGCCAACCTCCACATATCGTTGCGCCGCCCTTTTTAGCCGGGGTCACATGCCTTATGCGGAGCGAAAGTTCGTCTGCTTTTTTTGCCCGGGGGCTTTGGTGACGTCAGAACGCCGAGCTCTGATTAAAGCTGCCTTGAGGCCTACTCACTATTCTTCAATCAGAGCCAATCAAAGTTCAGCGTTCGAACTTGCGCTCCGCATACCTCATTCAAAAGACAGTCTGCCTACAGATTCGAACGAGGGTCACCGGAAGATCCGTGCTTCGAATGCCGCATGGCAATGGGTTGAAGGAGAAACTTGGCACGCGGCATTCGATCCACGGATATTGGGGTGACTCGCATTTGCAGACTGTACTTTGTATGATGCATGAACAGTGTGGCCCCGGCTCTGTATATTGGGGAGGAGATCGAACAGTCACGCCTCTGGCGGCACGCTTCAGCTGTGGGGACAACAAACCGAATTTTCTTGTTTGTTTTTGATCAGCGATATCGATGGTGACGATTCGAATGGCCGCTCCTCGTGCAACCAAAGCACTGGTAAGAGTGAAGCGCTCGTGTCCAGACCGTGCATGGCGAGGTTCAATTTCTTTGTTATTCTGTGTTTGTAAACACCGGGCTGTGGGGACAACAAGCTCGATAAAGCTCCCCCTATAGTTCGATCTCCTGCCCAATAGGTACCTGCAATGCTCTTTGGTTTGACGCTGTCTATGCCTGTTTCAGCTTGGGTCCAGACGCAGCCGATGCTACGAGCGCGAGCGTGTGGCTCTAAACAGTGCTTGCATTGCACGAGCGCGCGTGCTTGGCAGGGACGCTGAAAGCCCGGAGCTCTGCGCTTGTAGCATCGCCTGCGTCTGGACCCAAGCTGAAACGAAGTATAGTGACTGAAGCAAGAAACATTGGGTATGCCTGGGAGTGGCGGCTGCACTGTTCACATGTGAGATATTACTCTGGTGGCGCCGCTTAGCCTAGTGTCTGAAGCAAGAAATACTGGGTAGGCCAGGAAGCCGTGATCGCATAACGTGCCAGTACGGCGGAAGCTACGGCCCTGGCGGGCCAATCGGAACGTGACTACGTATCACCGGAGTGCGCTTTTACCGCGAAGAAGTGTCAGGGTTTTCGCTGCGTCATGCTCCAATATATGTGTGTTGCGCTCGTACACGTAGCGCATATCGAAGCCGTCGGCACGCAATGTGGGGCTATATCGTTCACCCTTTGCCAAGTAACGACAAGACAGGGTATAACGGTGGGCTCTGACTCTGCTGGCGCCGCCTGGCTGTTGCCGGCTGGCTATACCCACTTCAATTACATGCCCGAGAGAGATAGCCGCATTGATCTGCAAGCCGCCCCTGGGTAGGTTTGCATATCAATGCGGCTATCTATCTCTTCCGGTAACTAAAATAGCCGCAATAGGAATTTTCTTATCACCTGACCGGGTCAGAGGGCAAGAAGTATCTATACCCGTTTTCGACCTCAAGAAAAAACAAGTTTTGCGCATTGTTCTTACGCGACGCGAAGTAGTTCTTACGAGATTTGGTTATCGAAGGAAAAAGCGATGCTTTTGGCGTTTGGAACGTGTGCGTGTTGATAAGGTAACATATATACTAATCAAAAATTCACCTGCATATATCTTAATTATCCACATAAAAAGGGGAATTAGTAATGGTCCGCGAGGAGCCGGACCTCTTTTACTACGGTTCTTGAGGTGAAAACGGGTAGAGCGTCCCAGCCGATTCCTCTCAGGAGACGTTTAGCCTTGCCTCTATGTTTCTTTTAGTTCTCGCCTAAAGTCTGGTTCACTCATTCGTGTCGGTTACGACCAGCGAATACGACAGCAACGACCAGACCACCGGGAAAAAACCCGCTACTCGATGATTGCTATTCGGGAGAGCTTACTTTTTTGCACCCGTTGCCTACGTTACGTGAAGCGAACTACCCTTCTCTCTGTGAAGTGACTTCGTCGTTGCCTTTGTTTCGGTCGCTCTGAACGCAAGCAACGCAGCTCTCCGAACCATGTTCTACGCGAACTTTCCAGGTATGCCGCTCCTAAAGCAAACGAATGCTTCGTTTCACTTGCATTTCCGAGCCTCTTCGCCCGTTCTCTTCGTGCGGTATGAGATTTTCATCATCGAAGCGTGGACGGAATTACGGCAGAAAAATTTGCCTGTCTCGGCGTCCACTATTTTGTGCTGCATAGTCAAGGCTCTCGCAGCGGCTGTCAAAGGTACTTGGGCGAGCGCAAACGAGACGCTGCAGCACCGTGACATCGTAATAAAAAATAAATAACGCGGAGTTTTTTTTTTATAGGTGTTTTGTTTACATGAGCCGGTCATGTAATTGGAAAATTCCCTTGGCAGTGGTTTTATCCCCCGTGGGAGATACCCGCATTCACCAGCAAACCGCCCCAGCTAGGTGGGCAGCCGAACTGGACTGGTCGAATTGCTCGTTTATATGCGTGAAGGAACACTTGACCAGCCAACACTTCGTGATGAATTTAGTCAGGCAATGCTTCGTGATGGCTGACTAAATTCACACTATTTAAACGTCCACACACACGGACTAGTGGTTGCACTGCACTGGCCAAATAGTCAACGGCCGTTGGGGCTGACTAACACAATTACTTACATCGTGTTTTCTTTTTAGGCAGGTCGTTCGTGCAGAGGAATCCTGGGTAAAAAAATGTGTCCTTTCGGCATGAAGAGGTCTTTCCCCGTGGGCGGTGGTTCTTGATCTGGTTTTAATCTTTCCTTTTTCGGACACGCCTTTTTCAGACGGTATGGCTAACCACTTAACCTTGACGGAATATGTCCCCTCCCCTTTTCCCCCGCAATCCCCCCCCCCCAAAAAAAAACAAGGAAAGAAAAACACCATTAGGGTTTGATTTTGTTTTCTCGGAGCCGAAAGTTTTTGGAAACTTTTGGCAGCACAAACGACCGCCCGACGAACGCAACAATGCTGGCACGGTGCCCGGCAACTTTCACGGTCGTCCGAAACCGCTCCGCGGATCACGCGCGGCGAAGACCAGTCACGACTTCGGACGAGACAACGACGACGACGACGGCCAAACGTGAAGTCATGCACAACAGAACGCGCGTCAGCAGATGCCTCACGCATACCGAAAACCGATATGAGGTCGCCCTCCGCCCACATCATGACGTCACGACAGTGCGGGCAAGGCCAATACCACCTAGAACACAAGGCCTGCCCCCTCTTTCCCCTATCCGTCATCACTAGTGGCCCCCGCTGACCAGCCTAGCTTGAGTCAGCATCGCCACCGTGAGGGATCCACCTACGATGACGTCACGCGTAGGACTCGTCCTCTAGGTGGTATTGGCTAGACTCCAAGGCCTCGCGGAGAGTCGCTCGTCTGTGTCGAACGCATTCTGCACGGTTACCCCTATAAAAAACAAAAACAACAAAAGAGAGCCCTCCAACGACGTCTGCCTGTCTCTTGCTTCTCTTTCTCCTCTTTCCTTCCACCCGGCCATAGTTCCACTGCAGTAATGGCGAAGGAAAGTGTCGATTGCCCTTCAAGGTTAACGTCTTCCGGATAAATTACGCCCATGCTTGGTGTCTAAATCTCATCTCTGTGTGGACGTTTCGCACGGGCTGGTCTTGAGAAAGTGGCGTCAAGCGACTTTCAGCCCCACCTTCTGGGAAAGTCCGAACGCAGTTGATAGCAGCCTTAAATAGACCCTTTGCAAAAGTCCACCAAGCAACACTGGCGGCCTCCATATTGTGGGTATCGCTTTCTGCGCGAAGCGTGTGAATGGATCCGAGTACGCGCAAAGTGCTGATGCAGCACTGGTGCCGAATAGATCCGGCTACTGGATGGCGCTAACTTTTGGAATGGGCATATATTCTAGATTTACGGCACTTCCGGATGATGCCGCAGGGCCGTCAGTGCCCGTCAGATCGACCGTACCGAACAGCACGAGCGGGCACTTAGGTTAATACTTGTAGTACAGAAGACACGTGCTTTCAGCCCAGCAACTGCTCAGGGCGCGTAAAGCGCTGCCGTGCAGACATAATGGAGATCGGTAAACTAGACAGAGTTCACTGACCTCTTGAGGATCACCTGTGGCATCCAGCCAAAACGGCCAAAGCTGCAAAGCATAGAGCGACTGTCCAGTGACTATAGCCCAAGCGACACAGAATGAGCAAATACTGCAGGTTATTGCGGCGGTGACATCGGGCCACCTTGTCACACGATGCTTTTTAATCTTCTTTGAGACGTAAAAAAGTCGATCTGAACTTTGAACGGTGACCGATTCTTCGCCAGCACTTGTGGTCTCAAGCTACATATACTTTTTTGTCGATTTCGCTCGTGATCATGGGTTTTAGACATTGGGTATTACGAAGAGCAGCACGAGCAAATATATTGTTGAGGTACTCTAGGATTTTCATTGACTGACGGCTAGCTGGCATTGTTGGAAAAATAATGATGAAAGGTGACGGACCCTTTCTTTGGAACGTGGTGTGTGAACTGGCAATGTTTTCCCGGCTGAGTCCTGAGCAGGCAGCAGTATAGTTCGAGAATGCTAGTCAACGAGATTTATTTTCAATAATATAAGTTCTGTCGGAATTCTCGTAACTTTAATTGGAACTCGCGCAACGTCGGGCCGGCTTGCCCGGAACGCACGCCAAGATTGCGTCTCGCGCATGTGTACCCCAGCCTTATCGACGCTTTTCTTCGACACTTTGTTACATATGCCCGTCTGATTTTTTTATCTTCTTAGAAGCCTGCTTTCATTTCTGCAGTTAACGCCGAAAGCAATTATGGATTGCTTCGACCTTGGTCCCGCAATCTACGAAGTGGAGCTTGGCGACATGGGGAGCTGAATTAAAGCCTAGTTGAAGAGCGGCGCAGCCGTACACGCGTCTTCGCCTCGACTCATTCTCTCTCCCACTAAATGCGGATAGACATATCCATCTAGAGCTACTTGGCTCCGCAAGCCGCGAAGTTTTTGATAGCATCATTTCTCACGGTGGCTGCCAAATTCGACTCTCTCCAGCGACGGGGAGGCAGTGGCTATACAGATTAGCCCATCGTGGTGCTTTTCGCACGCACCTCCTCCGCTCGGAACGCTCCCCGCGGTGTGAGCTTGAACTGTCCGACCTCTAAGCTTCGGTCACACTGGTAATCCACCATACAAAAGACCGTCTGCTAACACTATCTGAGACTCTGAGGCGTGTTTATTTCTTGCTATGCCGGTCCTGTCAGGCTCCGTTTCACGATGACTTGAGGAACTGTGGAGGAAGTGCCCCGGAGCGAGGCATGTGACCCGACGCCACGGGAGCATTTGTGTCACTACGCCAAATGCGAGGCGCGAGGCCCGGAGGAACCGGCTGTCGTCTGCTAGCCAAGTGTCGTCTGCTCCGAAACCAGCCGACTTCGAATGAACGTCCACCGCAGCAACAACTTGTGAGAACAGTGTGCACTTCAGACAGACCATATGCACCTACGCTGAATTTAGCTTCGAATCTTTGATGGGTGCTAATGCCAGGGCACAGTTCGATGTTTTTGAGCGGAAACGGCCGATCACACGGCTGTGGTCGCCGGCGATCGCCAACGGTCACGGCGCTACGAGGCAAAAAGAAATATATATATATATCAAGCGGATACGGATGTGGCGTCATTTTATTGGTTGAAATATAATTGAAATTAATAAATTTGTGGTTATTTATTTTTTATTCTTCACATCTTTACGTTTTAGATGGAATCGCGCGAGTTCAATCGCCGTCAAAAGAAAACAAGCCTGGAACTACTTTTTGTCGCAGGGAGAGCTCTGTTGCTGTGGCGGTAACGAAGGCCCCGGTGGTCTCGACCATGAAGTGTTATGTGCCTTGCTCCGGCGCCCTTATTGGGCCGCGGGGCCGCCTGCAGTTCGCCGAGTACAGAGTTGCAAACTACAGTCATTCGACAATATGAGCAGTGCATTTTTGTTCTGTCACATTCGGTGGCGTTCCGTTAGAGTTTTCCTTCTATCACCCAAACACAGGCAAAGAACCTGTTCGATAGCGTTGTCCCATATCGAGGTGTAGTCGTAAGATAAATTGTGTTTTTTTTATTTTAGTTCACCAAAATACTGCCGCCAAGCTATCTCCGGTGAGAATTGTTCGTTTTATATTTCTTCATTTATTTTTCATTAAGAACGCAATGTATACCACAAAGATTCGTAGACGACGGACAGCCTTTACTTGATTACTGAATTGTAAAAATGGTTCCATAACCATTTTCACTGTACAATACAGTTACTTAGAAATGAGCCTTATGAATGCTTTAAATCGTAACCGAAAAAAAAAAACGACCCTTCTGGATGCTTTATATTTTAGCCGATGTTTCGCTAAGATTCTTCGCTCCTAGATCCATTTCATTATTAGGCTGCGGTTAGAGCAGCGGCACTCGATTTCCCGATGTTCTTGTAGTCGACGCCATTTTTGTGCTTAGGGCAGAGCGACCGATCGCTACGATTCGAAAATGATAACTTCCTGAGCATTACATACGGTGTCACGAAACTTAGGCGATAACGTTTTTCTCCGTCGCGGACTTGTTTAGCATATCTGGAGGAGGGAAACCCGTTTCCTTCGTACGATTTCAGGTAAAGCTTCGGATAACTGGCGACAATGATTTCAAGCAAAAGGCCCTGGAACAGAGACTGTTCGCTCTATCTATACAAAGGGAATAGTCCACTACAAAGATCATCCGATTCAGTCTAATCCAATGGCTGAAGTATCTCGGATAACAGTCTGGCAACGATGATTTCAAGCAGAAGGTTAGGGCAGGGCAGAAAAATAATTAGTCGTTAGTTGCTTATACAGCGAGAGGTTAGTTTCCAGTGCTGTAGAACTGCACGCAGTAACGATACGACCGCACGCCAGTACGATGCTCATCCAAATCGAAAAGGGCAGTGGTGGGGATTGAACCCAGGATGGCGGGTTCTGCCGCGGGAGTTTTCGCTGCATACAAACAACGCCCCCCCCCCTCCTCCCCCCCCCCCAAACACACACAAAAAAATTGTTTTTTTTATATAAAAAAAAAAATAAGCTACGCGTCGCCGAACGCCCAAGCTCCTACCAAACGTAGCGCTAGCGATTC